>JAQZBX010013430.1:14561-39986 GCA_029593785.1 Cabassous unicinctus | reverse complement strand
TGCTGAGTCACAGATCAGAAATGAGTCAGAATAATCACTTAAAAGTTTGGTATAATCACCACACTGTAGTTATATACAATTATTGAGATTCAATGCTTATAGTAGTTAGAACATGTAGATGGAATTAGTTTTCTGTCCAGATTTACTATATAATGTTTTAAGACTGTAGAAGTAGTGCTGGGAGAAAAAGGGGAAAAGGACCCCTTTTAGACACATGACACTCCTTCACCAAGACCCATACAGATGCAGAGAACAAGTCTCTTTCACTGAAAACATTGTAACAAACTCCCGGAAGTAGTCTTCTCTAATCAGACTCCAAGAAGAGATTTTCTTCCAGGACAGCTACCGTGGCCAGTGACAGACATATCCTTGATCCATTGTCACACTGAAGAATTAGAATGGAAAGGATTTTGAGTAAGTGGGCAGGGCACGGGAAGAGGGAGTATTAGAGTCTAAGATTTGGGGCTTGAACAAATGTTTAGATGGTAAAGTAAGAAAAAAAAAGTTGCAAGAGTTACTGTAATGAATAATTTCAACCTTTAGGTGCCAGTACCCTTCCCTTTATGGATAGCCTATTCATCCCTAACCCTCACTCACTACTGCAGCATATTCAAAAGGATATTTGAAGTAACATCTTGTAGAAACAATTCTGTGTTACATGAAAATCTTTTCACAGTACAAAGTTACTGTGGATAGATTATACCAAGTTAAACAACTCTCTATGTAAGTTGTGTCAGACTTTCCATAGTAACATGCATATGCATTTCCAAGAAAATGTTATGGGATGCAGTAGCGTGACATTTCCAAAACTTAAAAAAAAAAGAAAAAAAAAAATTCTAAGAACAGGCTACAATTTCAGTAAGACAGGTTTCAAACAAAAGTTTTCTTTAAAATTGAGAAGCTCTTACCTGAATGTGCGTGCTTTTTCTAGATTCCGGGTTCTTTTATGAGCTAAGTGGGATACTATCCTTTTCTATGCTGCCAGAGCCTAACAATTCCTCCACAAACTTGAAACTCAAGCACTTATTGAAAGTACAAATGATATGTGTGTTACAGTATTTCTAAAATTGACAAATCTCGATTTCTATGATGCCAATTTTTAAAGCCAGCCTATTGATTTTGACATAATTTGATAAATCTTAGAAGATATAGTAACAAAGATAGCTGGAAGAAAACTATATACCATATATACCCTCTAAAATCCTAGATTCCTATATTGTCTTTATATATCACTTAAATAATTTGTCTAAATTTCCTAAGTATTGTGATGCATTATCAACACACATGCTACTCTAGATATGTTTGCCAAATGAAACACCAGATGCCCAGTGTTGTAGACATCTTCAGGTGACCCCCCAGTGACAGTCACCATTGTGTAATCTCCCCTTGATGTATGCAGAGTCCTGACCTGCTTCTAATCAATAGAATTTGGGAAAGGACCTGGGATCACACACCCAGGATTGTTACTTTATATAGCAAGGGGAAGAGATTTTGCATATGTAATTAAGGTTTCTAGTCATTTAACGTTGTCAAAAGGGAAATTATTCTGGTAGACCTGACCTAATCATGTGAGCCTTTTAAAGGAGGAACTAGGTGTTCCCTGAAGGCAGAGACTCAAAGCAGTGAAAATTCTATCCATTAGTGGCTTTGAATAAGTAAGTTGCTGTGATTTATACAACCACAAGGAAATACGTTTGTCAACAATGAGGGAATTTGGAAGTGGATCCTTCTCTTGGCAAATCTCTACCTGTGAACACAGCCCAGTCATCATCATCATTTTGAGGCCCCCTCCCCCCCCCCACCCCGAGAACCTGGTTGTAAGTCAGAAGTGCCTGGACATCTGACCTACAGAAATGTGGGGGAAAAAAAATGTGTTTTCTTTGCATGCTTCTATACAGCATAGACAATATACTATTTAAATTTAAGATAAAAACAAATAACTTACTCTAAGTTTACTATACCCAATGCAATATTTCAGGCATAGTTATACTGAAACAAGTGTCACCTTTTGAAATTCCAGTTAAACTGGGCTTCCTGGCTTTACTGAATCATTTTATTACTAAATCTGGCAACCCTACTCCTGGGGGATTCTCTTCTCACAGCCTTTATCACTTCCCATCAGATTTTTATTTTTATTTTTTTTTTAAAGAATAAGAGCTAATTTTGAAATGAATGGTAAAGTCCCACAGAAATGTTTTGGTGGGATAGGGACATTTAGAGACCAAATAGCTTTTAAATTTGTGTTGTAGAGAGTTTTAAATTATGGTTTTTATTCTAGCCACACCCAACATGCATAGATAATTCAAAGCATGCTGTCACCTGTAAACACAAGCGTTCTTAAAGCTACATGAGTAGCTTAGTTTCATATGGTTAATGTTTTGAATTTTTAATCAAAATATTAGCATTTAAGATATATTTTTAAAGTCTATTCATGTTTAGTTTCTAGATGTCTCTTCATATCAAGAATCCAGGTAACCCAACTTGTAATCAATGCCAGGCTTTTGGATTATAATTGGATCTTTACATAGAATCCTTTACATTCTTTAACAGTTCTAAGAGTTTCACTCTACTGAAGCTTTTGAATTAAACTTTAGATGGCCATAAAATGGAAAGTGTTTTAAATGAAAGACCCCAAGTTTTGAAGTCAGTGAGACTTTGGTTTTAACCCCTGTTCTACCAGTAAGCTATTTGCCTCTTGGCATAACATTTGAGGCCTAAAATTCATCTGTATGATGTAAAACCAGTAAAATTGTTGGGAATATTTTTTTATAACATTCATTTTAGTTAACTTGTCACATCAAAATACTTGATAGAAATGAGGAATTCAGGGGTCAGGCATATTTTAAGTTCTTTGTCCAAAATACGATAGATGTATCTGCATCAAGATTCAAACTCAAGCTTGCTCTTCAGCCTTATCTCTTCTGTAGTTTAAGTCACTTTCTATACATTCACTTATGGATTATATGTCAAATGTCTAACAGGAAAACTATAGCTAATAAGGAGGGAAGAGAGGCACAAAGGCAAGGTAACCATGAGAAAGGTTTAGGAACTCCTTATGTGTTGAATGCTTTCATGGGCACCGTATTTATTTTCCCAGATATAGTGAGGTAACTAGGGCAGATATCCTTGTTTTCAGAAGAAACAAACTTGGAAAGGTTAAGTTAAATATAAGTAGATTTTTTTTTCTATTTTATTTTACCTAAATTACATGGACTCAAAGCATTTCAAGTAAAGAACCCCTACCATTATGAAGTTCCTTTCTTTGAGGCTATTTGCAAGGAGGAAAGTAATAGATTGAAGATTACCCACAAATATTCTGACCCATAAAGTATCATTGATGAATAAATATTTCAATGGGAAGGGCTAATTTCCTTCTTCTACCTTTTCACAAATGTAACAGCTATCATTTTTCCTAACACTGCATTCAAGTGTTGAGAGGGGAAGGAGCCTCATAAAAATGGCTTATCTCCTGTACGTCACCAGGGAATGAGTTCTGATGTAGGTTTGTTTTGCTCGTTCCTTCTTTGTAACATGAAAAAGCTCCAGTATCTGGCTATCAGAGGAAGTGGAAATGGAGCCACGGATGGCTTTTTCATACTATGAGCATCAAGTCATTTTTTCAATGAAATGATTAGTTACATGCCACAAACAGAACCCTCTTTTCAGCAATATGAGAGTAAATCATTTTATATAAAATGGTAATATACCATTTGTAACACTTTGCAAAAGTGTTAATTATTTTATCCTTGTAGACAGACTGCTTGTTTTCAGATCAGACTAGAGTTCACATTCAGAGGATTAGATCACCTAGTCCATAAGAGTCTATTGAACAGCTCTCAATCTTTCCGGATAGCTTGCTCTTTGATGTGTAAATTGTTTCTCAGTTACTAAGGCTACAAAGAGTTTTGCCTTTCTAAATGTAACCTTTCCATTTATTCACAGTAAAGAATGCACAGGGACTCACTTAAAAGTCATTGTCACCCGGATGTTCACATGAGATAGGCAAAAAGTGTTCTATAATTACAAGAAACCACTTCAAATAGCTCTAATGCCATTTTGCTTTTGGAAAGTAGACTTTACACTTTGGGATTTTATTTATGTTATGTTCTTGTCTTATGCATTTGAAGAAGGTTGTATGGATTGCAAATGTGAATTTAAAATGGAAGTCAATAAGACTTTTGCCCAGATTCATGTGATTAAGTGTAGTAAATGCTTCATTTTAAGTCTCTATAAAGTCAGTTTTGTCTTAATTTTGGACCTATCCAGAAACTGGAAAAATACCAGTTTATTCTTTAGGATAGCTAAATATAAGCATATGAAGATATTATAAGGCTTTTCATCTAACATTCAGCTATTTTAATAGCACTAATCACTAATTTCTTGAAAGAAACTAATTTGCTCTGTGTGAAGTCAACTGGTTTTTAGTTCATATGGGTTTGGGTGACATTTTTACTATTCATCTAAGTTTTAGTTCATAGGACCTTCCTTTAAATTTCAAATAATTCAGTTACCTCAGATTCTGGCAAAGAGTTATGATATTGTATTCTATCAAACTACTTTTAAATTTTATGTACTTTTAATATAAACGGTACTATATGTTCGAAGTTTGTTAGTTTCATTGCCTGAATATGTTCTTGACATAAGGTTACATGTGAAATTTAGATTTTGTACTAAAACCATATTTTTCCCAGCATGGTAGTGATATTCACCTTTATATCAATGACTATGAATGTTCCTGTTTTTTAATGTTATAAGATTTGTTAAATACAGGCAGTTTAGCTTATTTATATGAACTTATTAAAAAGGTTAAGAAAAACTTACAAGTTTAAGTCTGACATAATTGAGATCAATTACTTCCCTGGGAAATGACCAAGTGACCTCATGTCTGAGGGAAAAAAAAAAAATTTTTTTTAAGAAAGGGTAATAGTGTCTCCATGAATCAGCTACTTTAGAAATATTGAGAAGTATCCACATAACTAAGTACTATTACTACCCTATTTTGCAGTTGAGAAAACTGAATTGCAGAGATTGATAACTTTCAAAAGATACATATAAAATTTTAGGATGGAACCCAATGGAATATTGATGAAGGTATTAGAATTTTATTCTCTAGAATTCTCTATACCAGCATTTCTAAAATTTTATTTTGATATTAAATTTGAGCACATATGCACATGAACACATGCACATATACCCTTTTTGACTTGCTGGAAACCCACTATTTTAGGTAGTGTTATATAATTTATGGCAGAACATACCTTGACTAAGCTCCTGTGAGGAGTTGTCTTTTCCAAAGGGGGGATATTAAAGTTTAGGGTATATGTCTATTTTGACAAAGACCCTATTTTTCACAGAGCACTAATATTTGATCAAGACATTGATATTCAGTTCCTAGAGCCCAACTCTATCAATGTCACTTGGCACCATGCTACATGTACCAAGAATTGTCTTTGCCCACAGCTTGCCATCAAATTCATATATTGATGCCCAGGTAGCAGGCAGCTTGTAGACCTGTAAAGACCAAACTTGTACTAGGGGTTTTAAAAACTCCTCTCCGTGCTTCTGAAAGACTCTTGCTAAGCACTCTTCTAGAGGGAACTAACCTGGCATGACTCTAAATAGTCTCAGCAATTTTTACCAGCTGAACCCCAGGATCTTCATTGTTTGTCCAAATAAACAGAAAGATGACTTGAAATTTAGTTTGTTCTTCAATTGGCAAAGATACAGAAATGTCAGATGAGGTCATTTAAATATAGAAACTATTCTGGAACACATTTACCAAACAATCCAGAACCACTGGGGACGGGAGAGCTTCTGCAGTACATATGGGGAGCAGCTCATACAGCACTCAGGACCATCTTGGCCTGAGTTCTATTAGGTTATCTTCATCATATTTTGAAAAGTACCCCAAACCACCTTAATTTATGTTACATATATATATATATCCTATTACATAGAAGAATATTGATAACCAGAAGTGAGTGACATTTAAATTATTTTTCCCTGTATTTTTAAATACCATGTGACTTTAATTTCTAAGACAAGACTTCTTAGTTCTGGCAGAATTTGTGGTAAAACCATCAGTGAACAAAACAATGCTGAAATGCATTTTACTATCTCACTTGCCTGAAAGTTGGTAGCGCACCACATTTAATCACCATTTCTTTTTTACTTTGCACAGCTTTTTTCTGTTAAAGATAGGAAATTTCAGAGCTTTGACCTATTTCATAAAATTGTTCTCTATCCTAAGCCCTTTGACAGTATCTCTTTAGATTCATGTCAAACTAATTCTGGATAGGGTTTAGTGATCTTTGACATTAACAGTAGTGTCCTTGGTGCCATGAAAGATGATTCTATCAACTAAATTACAACCAATTATACTTGGACCTTTGACCCAGTTAATAACCTTGAGATCAAACAAGGCAATCAAGGGAATAGAATTCCTTCTGGATCACACTGCATTTTCTATGAATAGAAAACTTTACAGTGACCTATTTTCTAATATACTGACTTATTCCCAGAACTGAAAAGTATATAAAAGCATTTGAAAAAGTTAATATAGGATACAAATTACATAATGTGCATTTAAAATAACGCACACACCCCTATTGTGAAATACAAGTAAATATACTTTGGTGCTTTCATATGTTAGGATTTGGACTATCTTTGTCCTATACTTGATGTTTATTATATGTATAGAATCATACTTTAAAGTAGTCACTATTTTATGATAAATTTCAGATATTTGCAAAAATTTCAAATAAAAATTGCTTACCCTCAACCCTATTCTTTCTTTAGGAGCTCTAGAAGAGGACAGATTGCCAAACTGAAACATTTCCTTGTGCATGATAGAAAAAGACAAAAGCAGTCACCTGAAATGGAGGTATCATTTGGGTGTGAATATTAGCACTGGCTTAATGTACACTAAAAATATTTGATACAGCTAAGCATTTTCTATACCAGAATAGAAATTTAAGCCAACTCTTTATGGAACTGTCTGTTCTATTCATGGTAGTTATTACTGAAAAGCATTTCATTCATTCAAGCAACAGTATATCTGTAAGCAGTGGACAACAAAGGTTGCCAAGGATTTTAGGCTAAGATCCAAATGTATATTTAACTGGAGTTTTGAGAAACCGTTGGAAACTAGGCCATTCTCATGTTATGTATATTAACAATAGTTTCCCATAGAGGATCCTAGGATAAGATTGTTCCCATGAGTTATACTTAAAAATGTTTCCCACATGCAAAACTTACACTGATTTTAACAAAAGACTGAAGATAAAAATAACCTGATCTAAGATCCAATAATAAGTCTATGCATGTGTTGATATATTATGCTAGATTCTAATATAAGCAACTTAAGTTACAGTGATATTAGCAATTAGATTTGAGTCATTAATTTACTTTTTACAAAAGCTTCAGCAAGTAGTCATAATATAGTGTTTAATGTAGTGACTTTCTTTAGGATTACTTGACTTCACTATGGATTCATTCAAAATTGTTTATTATTCACTAGGATTAAATTGGTTGGTATATTGCTATTCTATTATTTAATAACTTTAATGTTAGTTTTATTGCCTCTAGGCTTTGTACAATTTAGGATACCTTCCTAAAACGTGTTGTGTTTACCTTATGGTTTTCATTCTCCAAGGTTCAACTCTAGTTCAATTCCAAGATACATTACATATCTACCTATATTAGCTATAGATTTTCATGTAGTTTACTGGTAATATATTTGTATCTAAGTCTCTTGCGTGGCATTTCCAAACTGAAATTACTAGCATCAAGTAAATTTAAAACAACTTTAGGATCTCAGGATTTCATATAAATATTGCCTTCAAAAATATTCCCAAGTATCTAATATTACATGCTGGGCATTATGCTAAGAGCTCTAGTCACATTAGCTTTTCAAACATACCTTTTTTTTTGTTTTTTACACTAAGTAAATTTGTCAATATACAGATATAGAAAACCTATAGGCTCATAGGATTAACATTTAAATGGGGAATTCAAATAAGTCACATAGTCACAAAGCCCGAGTTTCCCCATCTTTGTGTATGTAAACTTACTTGGTTTACAATCAAGACTAAAAGCAGTTAAGTGCCATTTTTATGAATATATGCTTTTATTCAATATTGACTCCAATGGACATGTCAATCATCTAGGGGCTAGGGAAAGCAATAAGTGAAATACAGTAATAGGGGATATAATAGAGTGAGAGCATGTAGCAGTTTTATGAATTAAAAAAGTGTAATTGATTATGCTTATAAACTGGGCTATTCTTCTGGATGTGATACCCTTTGACTGTATTGGATTCAGCTGAGATGACTGATTAAATTATGTTAAAATTAGGGCTTTGATTTTACCATGTCAGCAGAGTGTGCAGGATGGAGTCCCTGACCCCTTGGGAAGCTGATAAAACAGACAGAGGGAAGTAGACACAAGAAAACAGAGGAATAGAGTACGCTCCATAGACACAGCAGAGACCCTGGGAAGAGAGATGAGCCTGATAGCCTATAGGTGTAGCTGAGCCTGGAGAGAAACGAGCCTCAGGGAGTGAGACAAGCCTTATGCCAGCCTACAGCTGAGATGGAAGCAGCTGTGGCCACGGAGCCTTAAGAGGAAGAGGAAGGCTGAACCCTTCAGAGACCAGCAGCCATCTTGCTATAACATGTGACAACAGACTTTGGTGAGGGAAGTAACTTACTCTTTATGGCCTTGTGACTGTAAGCTTCTATTCCAAATAAATACCCTTTATAAAAACCAACAGATTTCTGGTACCTTTCATCATTACCCCTTTGGCTGACTAATACAGAACACAAAGCTAGAACAAATACCATCTGAAGAGGGATCCTGGGAAAGTATGCCATGTGAGTTTTCCAAAAGCTTTGGTACCTGACATCTGAATTATGGATAATCAAAGTTAGCAATACAGATGATATGAGGTAAAGAAGGACTAGTGTTCCAGGTAATTACCTCATTAACTCTGAAAAATAACCCAGTGACTTTTAATTTATCAGAACCACAAATCACCAAAAATCAAACTCAGTTTAAATTCTATAGTAGTCTAGGTTTACCTAGCTAATTGACAAAGCCTAAAAAAGTACCTGTTCTAATTCTAGAAAGAATATATTCTTTCAAATACACTATCATGCTAGAGCATACAATAGGGACCAAGTATTTGCTGTTTTATTTGAGAATTCTGCTCTAGAAAATTGGTACTTCTCAAATATTTAAAGTGTTACATGTTATCAAAGTAATACTTCTATATGTGAAGTGATTGCCATTAAAGCCTTACTTTACCAGTATTCACCTAGGAACAGTGTATCTCTTAACACTGATCAACCACTCCAGAACCATGAGTTCCAGGTAGACATATTGCTGGGCAGCCAACTAGGCAATTTTATACATTTCCCTACAAAGATGATTTTTTTGTTGCTGCTGCTGCCGTAGAGGAAACTTCCAGGGCTCTTATCTGAAAATAAAAGCCACAAAATTTACTATGAACAGACATCAGGAATGCTTCCAATATTCACTGAATTCATGGCATATAGCTTAAATCACTTGAACTTCTAGTTTAAGTAACCACTGAATATAGGGGGTGAAATACAATTCAATAATTATAGCCATAATGTGTCCCTAATTTCAGATCACCTAAACTCCATTGTAGAGGGAAGAATTCTAAGATGGAACTCCAAAATCCCTACCCTCTGGTATACTACTTATCCTGTATTCACTCTTGAACGTGGGCAGGGCATGTGACTATGGGTAGTATTACCCTCGTGATTGCATTGTGTAGCAAAGGTGAAGGAATTTTACAAATGTAATTGGTGTCTCTAATCACGTCTTTGAATTTGAAAATTGCAACACCACTGGTTGAATACCGCCAGTTGAGCCCTTAGAAGTCAGATTTGACATGAGGAAGTCTGCCGGCCTTGAAGTAGACAACCACTTTGAACTGCCAATGGAAGTAGCCATATAAGGCCATGTAGGTGGCCCAGAGAAGCTGAGTGGTCTACCACTGAGCACCAAAACAAGGACCCAACTCCTACAACCACGCTGAAACGCATTTTGCCAACAATTGGCAAGCTTGGTAGGGGATCTCAAGTCCCAGATGAGATTGCATCCCCGACAAAAATATTTACTTCATCCTTGTAAGACCCTGACAAGAGAACACATGTAATCAAGACACTTTACCTGTAAAAGGTGAGATTGTTTTAACTGCCACATTTGTGATAATTTGTTATTCAGCAATAGCAAACTGATACATCCATTATGTAATATCAGCTACAAATTGTAGTTCCTACTAAAAACTTGAAACCTAAAGAATGCTTAAAATTTAATCAATATTAGCTGGTTTTTAGAGAAAATCTGAAGATTTGTAAGAATAGTTGATTTCCAACTTTGGTAGTTAAATATCCTTGGATTTACTTTGTTCTGTCTAAGAACATTTACTCTATGGCATTTCACACAGAGATATTTATTGTAGGGAATTAGGTATGAACAAAATCAGAAGCACTGGAAGAGGAAGACACTTTAAAGGCTACTAAATTCTGTTGAAAATGAGGTCGCTCATGTGTGGTTAGGAGACAAGAGGGGTCGTATATTTCAGTATGTAGTGTAGATTTCTGGTTAATAAAATTGCTAAATATGTATAACAGTTGCTTCAGTAAAGGGCAACTAAAAGTCTTCATAGTCTATGATATCTAGAGTTTAGAACTTGATGACACTTCCTAGTTCTAAATTAATGTATTTTTTAAGTTTTTAAAGGATACATAGATCACATAAATGTTACATAAAAAATATAGGGGATTCCCATATGCCTCACTCCCTACCCCTTCCACACTTTCCCCACATTAACAACATCCTTCATTAGTGTGGTTCATTTCTTACAACTGATGAACACATATTGGAACATTGCCACTAAGTGTGGATTATAGTTTATATTATAGTTTAAACCCTCTCCCATACATTTTTGTAAGATATACAGTGGCCTGTTTGTGTCATTGCAACGTCATTCAGGACAAATACAATGTCCCTAAAATGCCACATTACAACTATTTTTGTCTTTAAAGATACTTAGGTTACATAAACATTACATAAAAAATATAGGGAATTCCCATATGCCCTGCTCCCAACACCTCCCACATTTACCAAGTTAACATCTTTCATTAGTGTGGTATATTCATTGCAATTGATGAACACATTTTGGAGCATCGCCACCAGCATGGATTAAATTTTACCTTGTAGTTTACACTTTCTCCTACCCAATTCTGTAGGTTATGGCAAAATATATAATGGCTCATATCTGTTGTTGCAAAGTCATTCAGGACAATACCCAAGTCCCAGAAATGCCCCCGTATTATACCTGGTTTTCCTGCTCCCGGCCCTCAGAACCTCCAGTAGCCACTGCCGCCACAATGATATAATTTCTTCCATTTCTAGAATTGCAATAATTCTCCAACCCAAATTCTATAACAGAATAACTAAGTCTACTTTAGTCCATGGTTCATTCCCCAATCCTGAGGATTCTGGGATGGTGATGTCCACTCCACCTCTAATTGAGAGGGGGCTGCAATCCATAGGGACAATGGATGGGACTCGCTTGCTTGCAGTTGTAGACTCTGTTCCTTTGTATGGTAGTTTTCCATCATCTCCTCCTCGTTAGTCGTCCTGGGTGATACCAATGAACTGGAGAGTAGGTGTAGCAACTCTATTGAGATTCAAGACCCAGCTGGCACATGGACAGCCCAAAGATGTAAGTCTCTAGGAGATGCACCTACCAATTCTAGTACTAATTATAGGTTCAAATAGAACAGAAGAGCCATGGGTAGGCAAAACAACTGAGCCCAACTCTGTCACCCTGGGGAGCATAAATTCCAAGGTAGGGCCCACTGGCAAGCCACCAAACTCCTGAGCTACCTGTCCTGAATATAGTGTCTGGATGTCTCCAGAGTCCTCAGGAGCCCTGCTATTTGGAGTAGTATCTACTTTGGCAGTAAATGAGATCCTGCTGAGATGTGCATAAGAGTAACCTTTGGAATGACCTCCCAACTCACTTTAAAGTCTTAGCCATATAAACTTATTTGTCTTTACATTTTTCCCCTTTTGGTCAAGGTCTTTTTCCAGTTGCTTTGCTCATTGGTGATTGGTAGTAATCCCTTGGTGCCAGGGAGGCTCATCCCCAGAGATCATGTGGGGAAGGTAATGCATTTATATGCTAAATTTGGCTTAAAGAGAGGCCACAGTTGAGCAACAAGGAGGCTCCCAGGAGGCAACTTTTAGGCACCCTATAATACTAGGCTAAGTTTCCATTTCAAGAGTAAAGGTCAGGGAGTTGAAAGATACAGGAATATTTTTTGGAAAAGTGGCAAGCATATTAAAACCCAGGAACTGGATATTAGTATGTCTTGATTTAAATGTGCAAGTTATGTTTGTAGGCTCATAGACTAAGTTCTAAGTTTTATTTCCTATATTTAGTCAGTGTGTAAGTCAGGAGTTACACAGGGCGGTGTAATTTCAAACAGTTTTTCTATACTATATTGTATTATTTCTCTGAATAAACATCTGAAAAGAAAATGGGCATTTAACTTCATAGACTGAAGAACTGTCTACATATAACTGATTAAAACATTTCACAAGCCTCACTATTTTGGGGGTCTGGTCCATGTGCAACTTATTTGTTACTTGTTACTGTAACTTTTTAGGAACATCATTCATCTGTCATGTCTCCAAAAAAAATTTAGAAGGATTATTCAATCTCTCAATCTTTTCTAGTTAGCCAAAGTCTAAATGCCATACAGATCACAAGGGGCTTCTTTAGACATACCAGAAGAGAGTTTGTTTTCCAATATATACTTCAGGCCACTATGTCTTGACTTCAAGTTGTAATATTTTGGTATGTAAATATAAAATACTTTGATGATTTGCATGGCAGGCACTATCTAATGTATATTAAAATTTAATACTCAATTCCAATATTTCACCAGTATACCCCAGTGCCCTAACACCTTAGGCTAAAATCTTGCAGTACTTCTGTGCCCCTTTTCTGCCCTGGCCATACCACCACCCCCTTCCCCCAAGGCAACTCCCTAGACTTCTGTATATTCTAGCCCTAAAATGTTAACTCCTGACCCAGAAGTCAGTGCACAGGACCCTGCCAAGACTGGTACCAATGCTGGTTGTACTGGCTGTTAAGCACCTCTGAGCTAAATTGTATGCTCTTGATACAGATGTGCAAACTTAGGTTTGCCAAGAGGTTAAACAACTTACCAAAGGATAACTGGATTTTGTACCCAAGTGATTTGACTCAGAAGTAACCTCTATTATATGATTCTAGGTATCACAAAAGAATTTATGTTAAAATTCTAGGAAAACAGTTGAATGTACAGGTATGTAATCTGTATAACATTTTTTAATGTAATAAATGAGTTAGCTCTTAACTATGTTTTATGTAATATATGCACAGTTTTATTGCAAATACCACCAAAAGATTATTAAATACCACATCCAAATCAGTTTCAGCAGCCCCACTACTTTGGTTTTGTTTCCTAGAAAATTAAGGTGGAGTTGAGGCAGCAGCCCACTGCCTCAGCTGGCATGGTCACTTGTGTAGGCTGGGCATGAGATTCTGTGTAGCTGCAGGTTAGTGATCACTGAGCTAATAGAAGTAGGACTATTGCAGAGGTGACCTTTCCCATCTCCTACAATTTACATCATCCTCTGACAATTGGAAAAGCAGCTAGAGTAACTTCAGCCTCCCAAGAGGCCAGTCATTCCACTGGACCTTACTGTCCTGACATTTCTTGACATCCCATGACAAAATGAAGCATGCAGATTGATGTGAAAAAGGGGTAAAAACCAGTGTTCCCTAAGACTTACCTGTATAATTAAGGTTAATAGGGACTCTTCACATCAGTTTGCATAAGGCATTGTGTAAGGTAATTATTTCCATGACACTCAGCCATAATAGGCAGCTAGAAAAAAGCTAGAATAGATTTTCCCTTTACTTCAAAACTTGTAAATAGTAACAAATCCTTATTTCCTATGCTAGAAAGACAAGGTCCTTAATGATTCAGGTGGTCAGTAGCACCTTGTTCAAAGTAAGGTGCTTCCCCTAATCAAAACATGTTCTAAGTAGGGATTGCTTTTGTGATGGAAAACTTCCTTTGAGTAAAACTGATGAATTTATCAATTTTGATAAATGGTTTAAGATTCTACAGCATAGTCAGATCTTCATTTCATTTAGTGATTGTATGTCCAGCCCAAAAATGTTACAGAAGTTTTAATATGTTAGGCAACCCTGATAAGAAAATTCACTGTGTCTCTGATGAGACAAACAAATACTTTTTGCCAATTTGAGTACACAAGTTTTAGGTATGTGGTTAAGTGGTTAAGTTACTGTTTGCACTTTATATGCTAAAAGTTATATTTCTAAAGTAATATTGCTGAAAATGTTTTCTGTTGGTTTTTGAAACTCATTGGTCACCTATAGTCAGTTTCTATATATTTGTCATGACTAATCATTTTGAATTCTCTAACAATTTTTCTAGAGTACATATTTTTACACAGTGGGGAGCATGAACACTGCCAGCTTGGGGTATGCTTCCATTCAGATCTCCATAGAGAAAAACTGGCTGACATTAACCCATCACAATCTGGACTTTCCCTGCATACTACAGAACACATTGGCAGCCTTTTCTAATAGCATCACATTCCTACAAACCTCATGAAGGCAAGCTGAGTGCAAGGGACTGGAGCCCTTAGATTAAATGACTTCTGCCTCCAAGAAACAGTGTGGAAAATCACTTATCAATACAATGCAGTTTGATCATCTCTAAGCAAGCAGTAAACCCACCTAGGAAATGTTCCTAACTGAATTTTGGCTAAGCCTCATGTTGTAAAATGACTATTCTATTTTATAAGGCTAACCCAATCTAGTATTAGTATTAAGTATTTAAATGAAGAATTAGTGTATTTACTAAGCATATTTTCTTAATCACATTAACTTTACTCTCACACATTAAATTATGAAGGACAAAAATGACTAAGGTTTAAAGTCTGAAGTCAACTGCTGACCTTCAAATATTGGCTCTGCTTTTTAACTGCTTAAATGCCCTATGTTTTATTTCTTTCACCTTTAAATTAGGGCTAATAACAGTAAAGACATCATAAAACAGATAAAGGAATTTAAGGCCTTGACTATATGCTTATTAGTGATATGACAGTGTCAAACCTTTTGGCAGTCACTTTTCAAGGTTGCCACTATAGTTTTAATAAAATTCTTAGACTTGACATTTTTACAGTTTTGTAGAATAAACAGATTTTAAAACAGATATAAATGTAGATGTTATCCCTTGTGCTTCCCCCTTTCATATCAAATATAGATTTATAGTACATAGTTCCTATTTACATAAATGAAAGGGGGTATTTATAGATACAAGACCAACTTTTTTGTGCTATCATTGAGCTTCAGATTTAACTACTCTTCCACACTGAAATGTCAAGTAAAAAGTATTTGATCAGTGTTTTGTATTCTTAATCTTTCAGTTTAACATGTACTTTTTAGATATGCTTAGATTTCTATAGCCCATATCCCAAGTCTTATGTTTTTCTACACAGATTTCTAAAATGTTCAAGTGTTGCAATTTTCCCAGTGGTAAAAAGCCACAACTACTGAGTAATAAAAGGAATTCAGTTTTTTCAGGATAAGAAAACACTGGCCACATCTCTTACCCATCCCTCTTCTTCAGACCATACAGATCTTTTAACATGATTACATTTTTTATATCTCAAATAGTAGTACTGGTGAGGAGAAAGGATAAGATGCAAGTGAAAGGTGACAAATCAAAGAATGTGTGATTGAATAAAACCCATTCACAAAAACAAGTCCAAAGTAAGATAATCAAGTACTCCCAACACCCAACCCAACACAGGTTTCCTAATTCATAGTCATCGGTCTGGAATTGCAGAGGTGCTTCCTATATTTGGTTATAATGGAAAAGTACAAAATGAGAATACAGGTCCAATATGCATGTAGTTAAGGGTGGGTTGTAAAGCAAGGACTGCCTGAATCACCTGTATCATTTTAGAATTCATTAAATAGAAATATATAAGGGAAGGAAGTCAATACCACTTCTTGAGTATTAACACTTACTATATAACTAAAGTATCAGTGTTTAAGCATACTATACTGCATATAAGCACAAAATTTGCAACATGTAAATAAAGCAACATCACTGAGTGAAGACAGTTTTGCCACACTACAGGACAGGTAAGATAGACGATAGAAAGAGGCATTAGTGCTCGAGTTCCTCTTACATTTACCCGAGTTGATGGCATTAGACATAGTAAATGAGGAGTAAGCACTGACCCCTCAAGGTTCTTCTAAATCCTGAAGGAATTCCACACTTGATGGGCCCCGAGTTCACAGCAATGTTCCCTCTTATTAAAACTGCTGTAGTTAGCTGGAAAGCAGCAGAGAAAGCTGTCAGATTAATAAGAAAATGCTGCTTAAAGCAAGATTTTAGAGGCTGCTTCTCACCTCATTTGCCAGCTCCACCTCAGAGACCAGTTAGACAGTTCTTACACTGAGATACTGTGAGCTCCCTGTGTTTATTTTAATTAAGAGCAGCCCTTACACTAGACTGAATTCCCTGTATTCGTTAGCAGAAATTTAACTGTGGTAGATATCCTATCTGTCTACCAAAGAGGTCTGTCCTGTATTTGAAAGATATTTTAAAAGAAAACCAAAACAAAACAAGAGAACGGCTCTTCAACTCTATCAGGATTGGCCATTTTTTGGAAAGAAAAAAGTCCTGGTTTCACCTTGAAGTATGAAACTAAAACCCACCTAGTACTGCAACAGAAAACTAAAAATCCTGTTTAATGATTTCACGTTGATAAAGAGTATTGATATAAGAGTTAAAATACAGAAAAGTTAAATGGTCACAAAATTTCCAAGATTCAGTAACAAATTCTTGAAGGGTTTGAGGTTGGGAATCAGCATTCGTTGAGCAGTACCTAAACTCCAGGCACCATCGTAAAAGATGGGTAATGTTCTCTTTAAACCACATTAAGACAGTTTAGTTATGTACAAACTAAAGCACTGAGGTGTTCTGCAACTTCTTACAGGTCACATACTGTTCTCAGAGCTGTTCTTGCATCTATGCCCATGTTTTTGACCACACATGCTGCCTCTCGATGTTTGTCAAGCTCTGGTGCATGCTTAAGATCATGGTAATGGAGGACTTGAGTTTTCCTTTGTGTATATCATTACCAAATCTAGTTAGAATAAGACAGAACTATAATTTTATAGTTATTTTAACAAAAAAAAAAGCAAAAAATAAGATGTGAGGATTTGTTGGATGGCTCTGGACAAGTTGTTTAAATGTGCCCTCCTTCAAGTTACTTATCTGCAAATGGGAATAAAATCTACAAAAAAAGCTTATAACATATGGCATAAAAGTTTAGAGTAGAAGCTATATACACACATACTATTAAGGAGACAAGTCTTCCAGGAGGAGTCAAAATAAGTAACACTATTCACTTAAGGTTATATGAATTAACTTTAAAATTTTAGGCATGTTATTACCCATCTTTAACCGTTGAGAAAACTACAGCAGAGAAGTAGCTTATTTAACTCTCCATTAGTGAGTGGAAGGAAGCTGAGTATCATAGGCCCTTCTAGTTCATACCGTACACACATTTTGCCACACCGATCACCAACATACAGTTCTGAGTATGTGCGTTTGCTGCCTTGCATTATACATTACCTGTAGATGTTGTAATATTAGAAAAATTATATTTGTAACCACAATGTTAGATCCAGGTGAACTGGCTTGAAGGTTTTAGCCAAGTAAAGTATTTTGGAGTGTAACAGTGACAAATTTGGGGATTCTAAGAGATAAGAATTCTGCAGCCTGGCAGAATCTCCCCTGGACAGGCCTGAAACCCTCAACCAACACCAGTGTGTGCATGACTGAAAACTGGAGAGTGCTGACTGATCAGTCACATCTGGCACATGCTGTTGGACATTGTTTCCTTTGCTTATTAAATATTTTTCCTTACATAACAGGCCAGAGTGGTCATTTCTCACCAGCCTCCAACCCTGTGTTCTACTGTGTTTGGCACAAAATATGCTTTTGTAAAATAAATCTAAAGTCTAAAAAATGTTTAAAGGAAGATCCAGACCCATCTGTATTGTTAAGAGTCATCAATCCACTGGGGCTGGTCACAGCAGAGCATGGGGCCCTATGATAGGTCCTTGCAGCAGTGCTATGGGGAAGAGAGTATTGTGAATACATTGCTCGAGTCAAGAATAAGAAACTCAAGACACAGAAAGGGTTGTGGCTACAGGGAGGACCTAAGCAATTTCTCAATACTCTAGACAGGTGAGGCAGAGAATTTACCAGAAGCAGAGAAGCTGCTTTGGGCAGCTTGCAAATGCTGGAAGCACTCAATCAGAGGAAGGCTTAAATGATTTAATTACCACTTAAGCACAGAGAGGTTGGGGCCCATAGGAATATTCCAGACATGCACAAGGCCATTCTGTTACAAAAGTTAATGCCATTAAGAATAAAGCCAGAGATATAAGAGAATCTGGCTAAGAAGGGTCCCGAGAAGTAATCCCCATTCTTTTAATCCTATCTATCCCTGCAACAGCTGGAAGCTAGTTACATTACCAGGAACTGATTTTCATCACCTAAGGTGGAACAAGTCATTTCCTCGCCAGATATGCCTGGTGACAGTGCCTACCCACTCAATTGTTAAAGGTTCACACTTCCAAGTATTTACTATGTGCTTCACACATGCGGTAATCACTATTTTGGGCATGGTTTTAAAGTGGACCTTGCATTATTAATACTACAGCCCCATGCTTAATGTTAGTACTATTATAATCCACATTTCGCAGAGGAAGAACCTGAGAATTCCCTACAGCTGGTAAGCAGTGGAATTAGGATTTGAATAAGTCTGGCAATAGAGACCATATTCCTAAATACTATAGACTGTGAGGGTTAACGTCATATCAACTTGGCTGGGTGATGGTGTCCAATTTGGTCAAGCAAGCACTGGCCTGGTGAGAGTATTTTGTGGCTCTTGATTAGTCAATTGATTGCATCTATGACTGATTACACCTACAATCAAAGCAGATTGCCTTCAGCAGTGAGAGAAGTCACATCCAAACATATGAGAAACTTAAAAAGCAGGGGTTCTTAAACGTTTTCTCTTCCACGGACCCCTTTACCAGTCAGGTGAAAACCACACACACCTTACCAAGTCCACAGTATACTGTGTATTATTTAATAATTATATCACCCGCACCAACATGTCCCCACAAGAATTTTTTTCTGAATTTCAATTCAAGCTCATGGACCTAAGAAACCCTGCCTAAAAGGGAGGGATGATATTTCAGCAACGAGAAAGAAAAAAAAAATCCATCTCTACTTCAGCCAGCCAGCTTCCCCTGGAGAATTCATTGAATTCTTCATTGGAGGTTCATTCCAGCTTGCAGCCTGCCCTATTTAATTCAGACTTGCCAGTCACCATGAAATATAATAAATCCTTTATTATTTACATATACACTCTACCGTTCGATTGTCTGGAGAACCCTGACTTATACGCTGGACCTTTATTAGACTAATGAAAGTATGGAGTTAGAAATAATGGTGTCAAGGTAATACACCTGTAAAAATCTGCTTTACCTTAGGATGACAGCAGCTAAAACCAATTAAGCTCTCCTAACCTGAGGAAAAGTGAGACAACTGATTTGAGTACATGCAGTTCAATTTGTTAAACACCTCACCCGTTCCAGGTAGTTATTGATCAATATCACATACTAGAAGGGAGTTAAATATACCTCAGATTTGTTAAATAAAAGGGAATATAATGCCCAACAGTCATACTTTCCTGATCCTTGTTTACAGTGGATTATAGGATTAAAGTGGATGTTCCAATCATAATTCAGTCTCCAATTCAACAATGGTAGTGAGAAATTCCCTGTATCTTGTGAGCCATATGCAATACTTGGTCCAGAGTAATAGTTTTGTCTCAGGAAATGATTATCAGAAGCAATTTGCATAGTCCAAGGAAAGACTACAATGGACCTTTGGAGTTACTCCAAGGGTACCTCAAAGTGCCTAAGCATTACCATAAAATTGTATGTGTTTTGGATGGGAGGGGTGCTAATGAGAATGTCACAGTTCCTCATCCATTCCAGTATGTTGTCATAGTGATGACATCCTACTTATGGGATTCACTAAAGGCCAGGAAGTACAACAAGGCCTTTGCCTACAAAATGGGGTGCTTCAAAGCTAGGATAGTGCTGAACACTCAGTGACCCATATCAGGAATGATGTCATAGGTGGAAAAAAGTAGGCTCTGAGCACAGCAGAGACCCATTTCTGAAATGTTGTGATTAGATAATATAAAAAATGTCCAGGACCCAGAACAAATAAATTTGAGTAAATCAGAGTAAGAGCACCATTATTTCAAAGCCAGTTTACTTAAAGTTGCAGCAATTACCCCATTCAATATGAAGCAGACACCAATGCTTCAGTCCATAGTAGAGCTCATTCCTCATTTTGAAACATTTCAGGTGAGAATCTATAGAGTTATTTTAAAGGAAACAAACTATTAATAGCAGCTAGAACAAGCCCAGATCCCAGAATGAACTAAAGAAGCCTGTTCCATACGAAGCCCAAGAACTGATGCTATTAGTGTCTTGGCTAGTCCCATGTAAACTGAATGGAGCTGTGGAGTTGTTATATGGTATACGATGAGAACACAGGTTCAGACACAAGTGAGGCTCCCAGCAAATGACTACATTATTGCTTGCACAGCACAAACAGTCCAAAAAAGCAAGAGAAAAGAACTTACCTTGACCTGATCCCGGAAGATGCCAACTGCTTGGTGCCTTCACACGCTTTTCTCCCCCATCAAAGATAAACACCACCTGCACTGACTGAGTGCTGAGCTTTTATATTTTCTCTGAAGTTGGTGGGGGCTATGCAAAAGAGCAACATGTGTGCCCTGGCAAGCAGCTGGAATTGGTTAAGATTTAATGTCTACCCCAGCTGCCTGTGGGCTCTGATGAATTAGAAACATATCTAACACCTGCATGCAAACAAGCAAAGGGAAATATAGCAAACACCTGT
Source organism: Cabassous unicinctus (assembly GCA_029593785.1). Taxonomy (NCBI): domain Eukaryota; kingdom Metazoa; phylum Chordata; class Mammalia; order Cingulata; family Chlamyphoridae; genus Cabassous; species Cabassous unicinctus. The sequence goes on along the minus strand of JAQZBX010013430.1, from coordinate 18,828 downwards.
ATACAACCAAGCATGAGGGGAACACAGAAAACACATGAATACAAACAAGGAAGAAGGGGAAAGGAGAGGTATAGGTTGGAAGATGGCTGATGAATGTGTCTTTGACTTCCCTATCAGAAGCCTGTTGTTGACCTCAATTAGTTTAACCAAATTCTGCCCTTTTTGTTCTGACCTATATTAAGCAACATTCATCAGTGATATAGAATATCTGAGGAAAAAACCTGATAACATGATATTGTGCCCTGGTGTTCACTGAAATACAGCTGAGGACACATTATCATCCTAAAGCCAGATATACACAAACCAGAATGGACAAAAAACTGACCTGATCCTGGATCAATCATCAAATCAAGGTGGTTTATCCACAAATATGTGGTTCAACTGGCTTCCTGTATTGTTGTACTACCTGGAGAAATAGATGCATTGACAGTGAGGGTTCTCTATAAATTAATAGCTTCCCTTCTCAAAAGCTCTCACATTCAGGACACTCAAATTGGATTTATCACCCAGATATTTATTGCTTAGATTTTCTGCCTCAAATGCATGGTAAGTTGGTGGTTAGATAATTGGAGGACAGATACTTTTACATTACTGATGACTGAGCTGGTCATAAGCAGCACTGGGAACAGCATAGATGATGTTCAACAAGGTAAAGGATATCAATGTACCTCAGATAAAAATCTACAGAAACTGGGGAATTGCAACGTGCATGCCAGAGTTGATTCATTTGTAGATAAACATTGTGAAGCCAAGGGCTTTAGAAAGTAATAGAACAAATCTCCCAACATCTTAAATGTAAATATACACAAACAGGTTAGTTTTCTTCCTGTTTTTTTGGAATTCCCGATTAGATGCTCTTACCCAGATCGCTGAAATTGCAACCTGGGCTCAAATCCAGGTGTGTTGGGATTGCTAGGATGTTATGATGTCATGGTTTGGAAAAGACTTGCTACCATTAACCAAGAATGGAACAATCACTCTAGCAGCCTCAGGGACAGAATGGAGCAGTCACCCCAGCAGCCTCCTAAGACATCAAGGAACCTCTATAACAATAGCATCATAAAACCTTTCCCCAGGGACAACGGAAGCACAAATTTAGTAAGTGGACTATACAGGATCCTTACCATCTAGCCAGGGTGAACAATATGCCTTATATGACTCCTTGATATGGGAAGACCAGGACTATAGGACTATAGCAATGGTAACAATTACTGTGCTAACCTATTACATTGTATACTCATCAGTATAAGCCAGAATGATTACCAGTAACCAAGAAAATAATTTTATAGCAAAATCATGCAGTGCTGTGCAAAACTGGTAATGAGTCCTAGACTTTCTACTTTCCTAATCTGCAAAGAATTGTGAAATAGATAGTAATTCATGTAACAATTTCCATGCTAATCTCACCTATATGGGTGAAATACACTCAACCAGACTAGAAAAATCTAAACAATCTAGAAGGATTGAAATGTCTATTTAAAGTTTCTTCAATGATGGCCATGAAGTATAGATATTTACCTACCAGTAGCCAACACAGTGGAGATAACACACTGGAAGATGTCATACCCTAGAGATGGGCTCAATTTATACTACCACTGCAATTCAAATACTGATAATTTCCCCTACTAAATAATAATATTTAGTAATGCTGATTTGATGACCCATACATTTATAAAATACTCCCTTTTATTTGAAGGGAGTGTTCGCAGTGGGACTTGTACACCTACCATCCTTACACAATGACTTATCTCAGTAATTCATCAGAAGAAGCTAGAGCTATTTAACCAATTGGGATCTCCACAATACAGGGTACTATGTTCAACAAATATTATGCACAAGCATCCCAGAGATAAGGGAAAGAAAACTGAATAGGACGAAAGCTAATATTTTCACCACAATAAAAATTATTGGTAACAACATTGAAAAAGGAAGTGGATCAAATTAATAAAGTTATAACACTAAATCACTAGCCCCTTGTAGCCATTTGGCAATTTGATGTAATTATGAATTCCAAAAATATTATTGGATCATGCTTGTAAACTGATCTGTTAATCTGGGCATGATTAAGTTATGATTAGGGCGTTGACTGGGCCACCTGAGTAGGGCGTTGAGCCCCACCCCTTGGTGGGTGGGGGAAGAAAATATAAAAGGCATCACAAAGAACAAAGTTGCAGCAGTTATTGAGAAGCAGTTTTGATGTTGAAAAGAAGGTCCCAGGAGAAGAGAAGTGAGCTGTTCGCCTGATAGTCTACAGCTGACATTGTAGAGGAACCAGAGGAGCTAAGCCCAGAGAGAAACACAACCCTGGGAAGAGAGGAACCCAAGAAGCCTTAACCCTGGCAAATGTTGGCAGTTGTCTTGCTCCAACATGTGGCAATGGACTTTGGTGAGAGAAGAAACTTAACACTTTATGGCCTGGTATCTGTGGACTTCTACCCCAAATAAATACCCTTTATAAAGACCAACCCATTTTTGGTATTTCATATTAGCACCCCTTTGGTTGACTAATACACCCCTCAAATTTCTGAGTTTGGGAGATTTATGCACTCCAGCCTGTGAATTAGTCAGACATGGTTTGTAGAAAAATATTTTTAAAGTATAGGAGTCTTTCAGTTTCTTTTCATTAAAAAAGAGAAATTAGAATTTGGAGGTTACAGCAGTATTGGAAGTTGGGAACAAATATGCTGTTCACTTGCTGAAAATAGTGTTGTATTAGTCAGCCAAAGGGGTGCTGATGTAAAATACAAGAACTCTGTTGGCTTTTATAAAGGGTATTTATTTGGGGCAGAAGCTTACAGTTACGAGGCCATAAAGCATAAGTTACTTCCCTCATCAAAGTCTATTGCCACATGTTGGAGAAGGATGGCTGCCAACACATGCCAAGAGTTCAGGCTTCCTGGGTTCCTCTCTTCCCAGGGTTTGTTTCTCTCCAGGCTCCGCTGCTTCGCTCATCTGTGTGTTTAATTCTGGGGCTCCAGCTCAAAATTCCAAACTCTGTTCTCTGCGGTGAGATTTCTCTGTGAGACCCTGCCCACCAAGGGGGTGGGGATGCAACATCCTACTGACATGGCCCAATCAAAGCCTTAAATTATTTAATCAAGTAAAAGTGAAACCTCTGAATCCAATATAATCTGATATGCCTAGAGAGACAGACCAGTTTACAAACATAATCCAACATCTATTTTTGGAATTCATACACAATATCAAACTGCCACACTCCACCCTCTGAATTCCAAAAAGATATTACCATATTCAAAAAACCTTAAATCAGTAACAAAACTAAGTACAAAATCATATCATAATCAGTTTAAAGAAATATAGTTTGTCCCATCTGCTATAGAATTCTGAAACTTACAAAACCATTTATCTGCTTCCAATATACAAATGGACAAAGGATAAACATTCTCATTATTATAACGAGAAATTGGGAGGGAAACATGAGTCATGGGTCCTCTACAGTACAGTAAGCCTGAAGGACATACTTCATTAGATGTCAAAATCTGAGAGTTATTCTTAAGATGATGGTTTCTTCTCCTTGGGACCACATGGGGACCCACCCTTTCTATAGGCTTGCCCAATGGCCATTTTATTGGTTCCACCCTCATCAAGCATCTGGGTGTTGACCAAGCTCCAGACCTCACCCTCCAAGAGCATTGGGGTGATTGCCACACTTTATATAATCTTTGGGTTAGAGTCTTAAAACCCCTAGTACAGTGAAGTGAAGACAACATCCTCCCTAACCTTTGGCATACAGACTCAACTCTCTCAGAGCAATGAATTTACCACCTGGCCTTCCCTAATCCATCGGGGACACATCCATCCCTCTCAGACCTATGGGTGGTGACCTTAACCTCCCTAATCCTTGGGGAATGTGCTCCACCCTCTCTGCAACCTTGGGTGGCAAAACTCTCCCCAAACATTGAATGGGAATATCCACCCTCTTGAATTGCCAGGGCAAACTCACCCTCTCTGTACACATGGGTGGGGTTCCTTTCTTGGCCCAAGGTGATGTCTTAATTCCAGATTTCTGCTTCCATGGTTTTTCTCTTAAAGCGTTTTCTCCTTCAATTTCCCCTTTCCATGTACCTTTTAGTCCAAGCTGACAGTGGTTTTGTTCATACAGCTCTCTCAAAAAGCTTATTGGTTTAGCATGCCAGAAGCAGGGGTCAAAGCCATCAGACAGTAAGACTTTCCACAAGTCTTTCTAAAATAACTGCATCTTCAATCCTGATTTACAAGTTTCAAGTTTAGTTAAATCCTCAAATGG
>JAQZBX010013430.1:0-14461 GCA_029593785.1 Cabassous unicinctus | reverse complement strand
CAAATTCTGCCTTCCATAAAACATCAGAAGTTAATCTTGCTAAGTTCTCTGCACTTTAAAACACGGATCACCTTTCCTCCAGTTGCCAATAATAGTTTCATCATTTACTTCCAAAGCTTCATAAAAAGTCTCTTTATCATCTATAACTCTATCAACAGTCTCTTCAAAGCAATGTAGGACTTTTCCATCAACCATTTCACAATTCCTCCAAAAAATACCCCTTACCCATTTATAAAACTTTTCCAGCATTTTGGTAATTGCAAAAGCACTTCCCCACTCCTCGGTACCAAATTCTGTATTACCAAAGGGGTGCTGATGCAAAATTCCAGAAATCTGTTGGCTTTTATAAAGGGTATTTATTTGGGATAGAGGCTTACAGTTACCAGCCCATAAAGCATAAGTTAATTCCCTCACCAAAGTCTGCCACATGTTGGAGCAAGATGGCTGCCAATGTCTGCCAAGAGTTCAGACTTCCTGGGATCCTCTCTTCCTGGGGCTTGTTTCTCTCCAGACTCAGCTGCTCTGCTCCTCTGTGTGCTTAATTCCAGGGCTCTCAGCTCAAAATTCCAACCTCCCTTCTCTGCGGTGCAGTTTCTCTGTGAGTCCCTGCCCACCAAGGTGGCAGGAATGCAACATCCTACTGATATGGCCCAATCAAAGCCTTAATCATTATTTAATCAAATAAAAGAGAAACCTCTCAATCCAATATAATCTTATATGCCTGGAGGGATAGACCAGATCACAAACAATTCAATATCTATTGTTGGAATTCATACACTATATCAGACTGCCACTAGCATAATATACAATGCAGTTGTTAATAAGTTACATGTTTTGTAACCAGGCAGAAATAATTACTACCTGTGTGGTACTGTTCTTGGCTATTAAGTTTATTCATAGAACAGGGGATAGACCCATGAGTTTGCAAGCAGGGGTCAGTATGTGGCAGGCCCTATACAGCCCTTCTTGGTCCCTTCTATCCTAGGTCTTGGAACCTCATGCCCACAAATGGATTACAGTTTCATAGTTGCGGTGTGTCTATGGCTAGGTGGCATTGCAAAACCCAAGGACAATGTAGCAAAATAACCCCAATTTGGCAAAGGAAGATAGTTTACAAAAAAACCTGGATCCAGTTAGTGAGATTTGCTCAAGATTGATGAACTGTGGTAAGGAACTGGATCAATAACAACCTACTCAGGATATGGGCTGCACAATGCCCATTACTGCCCAGCTGTGGGTCTCCTGAGAGAATCTGGGGAGACAGGAAGCTGCTCTCATTGAACAGCTTTGGCCAGATGTTTTCTATATTCCTTTGCTAATGATATATCTTTTCAGCTTTTGAAGTTAAATTTTACTTTTATGAGTCATGTATCAACCTGCTCATTTTCATCAATTCTGCAAATGGACATATGTGGACTTACATTAAGAAGTTAAAAACCTTGTCCACATGTATATAGTTGACTCACAAAATTCTAATGAATATATTTCTCTCTCCAGAGCTTGTTCTTTAACTACTATACTATATTACCAAAGGCTGTTCAAATTAAACTTGTTACAATTACATTATTTAACTTGCCACACATAAAGTTTCTTTCCATATATTTCTATAATTTTAAATAATGCCACCTTTTACCAAAGCCAAAAGTAGCCTGAAGGCAGTTCAATGTTAATTGTGGCCTCTATCTCTCCCCAGCACGTTCATTTGAAAATTATATTCTTTAATTATACCTCCTAATTAATTTTTGAATCTTTCCTCCTCAGCCTCCACCTATTCTTGGACAATTGTAATAACCTTAATTTTCCCTGTCTAGCATTGCTGACTACAATTAATCATTACACTGTGACCATAAAGGCATTCTAAAGCACTAATATGTTCATATTACTCTCCTTTATAATGGTTTCCCACAGCTTAAATGATGGTTGGCAAATCCCTTTAACTAGAACACAAGGTCTTTAAAGACTCTTCTCTAGTTATCAAAATCAGTTCCAAATATTATCCATTTCACCCTTCTTCCCAGTTAGTATCAACTATTTTCATTGCCGAAATTAGCCACACTATTTCATTCCTCCATAATTTTGCTATTATTCCCTCAAACTCGGTTGTTTCCCTCCTTAGTAACATAAGTTCATCTTCCAAAACATTCTTCTCTTTGTGCCTTCATTGACACAAATGACACATTGAGTAAGAAGAATAGTGATTCTTTTTTTTTTAGCATTGCAACCTCAGCAACAAAATACAATGCCTGAGACTTAGTAGTATCTCAATAAATATTTATGAGTAAATAAAAACATGAATGGATGATGGAACATGAAATTTAATCATCCGTATTTTCAACAACCACTATATGTAGCTGTGTGTGGTAGGCTGCTTCTAGGACCGTCACAGTGTTCATGAACAAAATATGGCACAGATGAAGGGATGTCATTTTCAAGATTAGGTTACAAAAAGACTGTGAATTCTGTCTTGGGTTCTGTCTTTCATTCCCTTTTATATGACTTGCCCTGAAGACAGTTGCCATGTTGTGAGGCAACCCTAAGGAAAGTCAGCCAGTTTGCCAGGGGGCTGAGTTTTGCCAACAAACACATGGGCTGAGATTTTAGATAGGACCATAGGTCCAGCTGATAGAGTGAATGCCATGTTATCAGAGATCTTGAGTCAGAGGCATCCTGCTGATCCCCAGCTGGATTCTTAATCCACATAAACTGTGAGATAATAAATGCTTATAGTGTTAAGATACTAAATTTTGGAGTAATTTGTAATATTGCAATAGATAAGTAACATACCATACTATAGCTATATGTACTAAATATACTTTAGATGCTCTTAAAATGAATGAGAAAACAAACTTTTTTAGAATATCAGTGAACTCATATTTGTATTGTTAGTTTTTAAAATAATAATTATTCATGAAGTATAATCATGTAGATGGCTGTGGATTTTTTTTACCATTAAATTAGTTTTAATATTTGAAAAGGATGAGGTAAATAGTATAGATGTACAACCAAATATATTAGTGCCATGAAGAAACAGACAATCCATGCAAAATGATGCCACTCTCCTTATAATAGTATTTTTCTCCAAGTCTAAAGAAATGATTTTAAACTTGAAGCTTCATACCTGAATTTGGATCTCACACTTATTTTCCTTGGCTGAATATATCTTTAAAAAGAAAAAATAAATTGAATTCCTGAATTTATGTCTTTTGGTCCTGCATACACATTCCAGTTTTCAACAGACTATTATTTATTTAACCACATTCTTTTGACTCTTGGATGAATACTTTGTCACATTATAATTGTGATTGTTTGGAGCTATGCACCCCAGGAAAAATATTCATAAAGTTAACCCATTCCTGTGAGTGTGAACCTATTGTAAGAAGAATATTTTGATGAGGTTACTGCAGTTAAGGCATGGCCCAATTCAAATCAGAATGGGTCTTAATCTTATTGTTAGAGTCCTTTATAAGCAGAATAAAACTCAGAGAAAGAGAGAGAGAGACAGACAACCATGGGAAGAAAGGCCAGGAGAGACTGCCATTTGCATTACCATGTGATATGTGAGCCCAAGACCAAGGATCACCATCAGCCAGCTCCAGAATGCCACAATCTTTGGAAAAAACATCACCTTGATTATGCCTTAATTTGGACTTTTTCCTAGCCCCCAAACCATGAGCCATTAAATTCCTATTGCTTAAGCCAACCCGTTGCATGGTTTTTGCTTGAACAACAAAGGAAACTAAAATAATAATGTTTCTGAAATCAAATGGATGGCATCATTCAAATGTGGTTGCCCAGTACCCTTATTTCTTGATTTTCATTGCCTGTGAAAGTATGGGTAGGTTGGCATTCCAGGTACATGAACAGACAACTGCAGCTACTAAATGTTTCAGTCAGCAAAGCTATTTAAGGATATTTGAGGAAAGGGGAGAAGGCTGGTTGTGTGAAAACCTGCTTACACTTTGTAGAAAGATCAAGAAAACGATGGCATCAAAATTTGCAGAATAAGAGGCAGTGGCTTGGATTAAAATCTCAGATATAAGACAGTGCTATTTTAAGGAATACTCCATTGCCAATGCTCTGAATTGTACAGCAGCAATATTTTCTGAAACTTTGAACATCAGCTGCTCAAAGCAGGGAAAAGATTAAGAGGGAGATCCTGAAAGCAAGGTGTTTTAGGAATCCCTTTATAAATTTATTTTACTTATATTTTATATTTCCATTTAAAAACATGTTTAAATACATCTAAATCTTTTAATAAATATAAAATAACTATTCTAAATAATGTGTAATCCTTTTATTGCAGTTTAATTAATGTAAATCGGCATTACAGTTTAATTTTAATTAATTAATTAAAATTAATTTAATTAATTTTAGTGTAACATAAAATAATTGTGTGTCTTACATAAGGGTGTCTTACATATAATGAAGGTAGTCTATACCTGGTTGCTTCACAAATTCATATCTAATTTTCCTGGCTTTTGAATGCATTTGAGTTTTGCATAAAATGCATATATCAAAATAAAAAATAAAACATGCAAATTACATGTGTATTTATGAAGTACTTAAAAATTATAAACACATCCCTAACGATGCTATAGGAGTGGAACAATAATAAATACAAAAAATCCCTTAAACGTTCTGAATCTTTTTATAATATATTTGGTAGATCAGTAGTGTCTCAAGAGGAAACAGGAGAAAAAAAAACATGCTTCTATTCATCCTGGTTTTATGGTCACCAGAAAAAACTAATTTAGGTTCACTTAATGCAGGTAGCATGGATGTGCCCTCACTGAATGGGAAAGGAAGCATTCAGAATATTCCTGTGAGTTTAACTAATGGAAAAGAATACAATCCATGTTGACTCAAGAACAAACCACTATGTTAAAAGCCTTGGGTGCCTTGAGGTTAAACTAGGATATAAATAAATGCTTGTTAAATAAAATGAAATAAAATTCAAACAGATGAGGTCACATAGCTGTAATGAGACTGGTGGATGGAGGAAATTGAAAACCATTGTTTGGTGTTTGAATTTGATCTCATAGACAGACGCTCTGCTTGTATTTCAGTGTTGTGCTCTTTCCTGAACTTCTGACTTACACAGTTCCCAGAAGACACATGATATTAGTCAATTACAAGGAAGCACAAAGAAGCTAGAACTTGATGTTTTCATAGATTCATTTTCTGAGGCTTCCCACATTGGGAAACATAAAATGTTATTTTAAATTTCTTATTGTGCATTTGTTCCCCAGTGCATCTGTTTTGCTATAAAAATCCTTAGTTCAGCTGGAAACCATTGGAAAATATAAGATAGTTTTAGAATCTGCTTGGGACAAATATGGAACTCAGAAAAAATAAACAGATCAACTATTACGATGACTTTCTTTAGGAAGCAAATAAGTTTCTGCTACTGTTTTTGACCTTCAGAAGCTAACGATCCAAATACTAACTGGCAGTGACTTCTGCCAGATTTGGAAAGAATTTTGGGAAAAAGTAAGAAAAACACATTTAGAACTTGGGCGTGGAGGTGGTGGGTGCAAATTGCTGCCTGCTATTGAGGTATAACTACTAACTACAGAAATTAGATGATACCACAGACTTCCATGAGTGATTGGGAAGGGAAGATAATCAAACAGAATTGTTTAAAGCAGTGTGGCTTGTTTTGATATAAATAAGACAATAAAATGGTCACCTACCTACCTGTTGAAATTTAAAACTTAGAATATTTAATATTAATTGATTTTTAAACACTTTTAAATTTATTAGGGTACCACATGAACCCAGTATCAAATTAAAAGCACAACACAGCTTATTTTGAATAGCAGTGGTCTCATGTTCCCCCTTTTCCATCCTTGGTCCCATAACTAGAAGTAAATTATTAAAAGTTTTAATTTTTGTCATTTTTTATATTTAGCTTTATTACTCTACATATTATGCTTATACTTATATTCTTAGACTAAAAATTTAGATAATATTTTTGACCCACCATCAAGAAATGTATGGATTAGATTGATTAAAACATCTGCTCTGCATTATTATTGATAATAATAATTATTATTGATAATCATATTCTGCAACCATAGACAAATATTCTGTACTTTGTCAATAGATTTATTTTAAAAGTTGAAAAATACTAAACTGGCTTCAGGTTATCATTACAACATAAAGATATATTTTAAATATTGGACTAATTTTGTGTCTTATTAATTTCCATCTTTATAAGTCTAATGTAAGATCTCATGGTTTGGCATTTAATTATTTTATAGCCATTCACTTGCTTTAAATATTGACTTGTTTTTATTCAATCCATAAATTCATCATGTCTTGTTTGATATTGTTTTTTCAAATTTTCCAATATTAATTGTTCTTTTATAATCTGCATCTTCCTTTCCCATCCTTTTATCCATATCTTCTTATCTTTCAAGTCTCTTTCTTTCCTGGAAATATATTTCCCTCAGTGCTCTCTGCCATTCTTGTATTCCCATTTGTTATTCTCGATTTTTTCATACCTTTTCCAGATCTCATGACCTTCTCTTCCCTCTCTTACTTCAAGAAAATACTGAGAAGAGGTTTATGGAAGATAAAAATTCCTAATCCTTTCCTGTCTAAAACTCTTTTTTCTGCACATGCATTATATCATTCAGGGCAATCTACTTTTTTCTAAATCATTTTTTCTCAGATTATTCAAGTAATTGCTAAATTGTCTTTTGTATCCGTTATCGCTCATACCAAGTCCATATGATCCTTATACTTTTGTAATATATGTTTCTTCTCTGTAAGCATTCAAGTAGATATACCTACCTGTAGGTCATTTTTCATCAGTTCTCATCACCAAACTTTTTTTTTTTTTAATGTATTTTTTATTTCTTCTAAAAGATACTTAGATTACATAAAATGTTACATAAAAAAATATAAGGGATTTCCATATGCCCCACTCCCCACACCTCCCACTTTTCCCCACATTAACAACTTCTTTCATTAGTGTGGTACATTCATTGCAATTGATGAACACATTTTGGATCATTGCCACTAATGATGGATTACAGTTTACATTGTAGTTTACACTCTCTCCCACCCAATTCTGTAGGCTATGGCAGGATATATAATGGCCTATATCTGTCGTTGCAATGTCATTCAGGACAATTCCAAGTCCCAAAGTGCCCGCATAGTACACCTCTTTTTCCCTCTTCCTGCCTTCAGCACCTCCAGTGGCCACTGCCTCCACATCAATGATATAAGTTCTTCCATTGCTAGAATCACAATAAGTCTATAATAGAATACCAGTAAGTTCACTCTAGTCCATATTTTATTCTCCATTCCTGTGGATTCTAGGATGGTGCTGCTCACTCCATCTCTAATTGAGAAGGGGCTTCAATCCCATAAGGCTGATGGGTGGGACTTTCTTGCTTGCAGTTGTAGACTCTCTCGGGTCCTTGGTATGGTGATTGTCCATCCTCATCTTCTTGTTAGTTTTCCTGGGTGAGGCAAATGAACTGGAGAGTAGGTGTTTCAACTCCGCTGAGGCTCAGGCCCCAGATGGCACATGGACAGACCAAAGACTCAAGTCTCTTGGGCGTACACCTACCAACTCCAGCACCAACTGTACATTCAAATAGAAGGGACCAAAGAGGCATGTGTAGAGAAATCACAACTAAGTCCAATTCTGTCACATTCGGGAGCACAAACTCCAAAGTAGGGCCCACTGGCAAGGCACCAAACTCCGGAGCTCTCTGCCATGACTGTAGGACCTGGGTGTCTCCAGAACCCTCAGGAGTCCCACTATTTGGGGTAGTATCTACTTTGGCAATCTATGCAATCCTGCTGAAACATACATAAGCGTAACCTCTGGAATGACCTCCTGACTTACTTTGAAGTCTCTTAGCCATATAAACTCATTGGTCTTTACCTTTCCCCCCTTTTATACAAGGTCTTTTTCCACTTGTATTGCTAGTTGGTGCTTGGTAGTAATCCCTTGGTGCCAGGGAAGCTCATCCCCAGGAGTTATGTTCCATGCTGGGGGGAAGGTAATATATTTATATGCTGAGTTTGGCTTAGAGAGAGGCCACATTTGTGCAACATGGAGGCTTTCAGGAGGTAACTCTTAGGCACCCTACAACACCAGGCTAAGTTTCAATTTCAAGAGCAAAGTCTCATAAGCATAATCATCAATATCGAAGGCCCATCAGTGGATCATCCTTCTTCACTAGTCATTGGCTCTGTACTCGGGGGATTGTTGCTGTTCCATTAGAGAATGTAGCAGAGCTCCTCAGGATGGGAATTCAATACTCTTTTGGTTACTTTGTGAATCTCTACCCAATATGACAATGCCCCATGAATGTTTGAGCACATTTATATACCTTATATGTATGCCCAGGTGAACTTCCTCCCATGTGCCCCCCCATCACTGACACCCCACACCAATGATCCTCCCTGCCATAGTTGTAACCATTCTGTGGTCCAAAACTTCTTCAAAAATGAAGTCAAGAATATTGCCAAATACAATTAATAGGAAAATGAAGTAATAATGATAAGTTTGAACACAAGAAATAAAATACATAATAATTTTTAAAAACTTAAAGTAAATTAAAATTAAAAATTGGGATATTAAAAAATATTTCCAAATATTTAAAAAAATTTATTTGATGTTTTGCCTTCATCAGTGTTAATATCTGCTGTCCTCTACGTACAGTGACATTTTCTTCCATATCTTCCCCAGTGTCTTAATTTTTTATCATTTTGTCTTCAGAAAAGTTTTAGGTCACAGTAAAGTCACATACAGAATATAGGGGACTCCCATATACACAACATCCTCCCCCTTTCCCCCCTTCCCATATTAATAATCTTTTTATGTGTGGATGGTACATTTGTTACAACTGATGTACAAAAATTTAAACATAGCTGCTAACCATGGTCAATGGTTTACATTATGGTTTACATTTTAGACCATACATTTTTTAAAATGTATTTATTTATTCCCCCCACTCCTTGCCGTTTGTGCTTCCTGTCTGCTTTCTGTGTCCATTCGCTGCAGGTTTCCTCTGTGCTTGTCTCCCTTTGTTGCATCATTTTGCTGCACCCAGCTCTCCACAGGTGCGGACCATCAGCTCTCCATGGGCACGGGCCAGCTTACCCTCACCAGGAGGCCCCAGAAACCGAACCCAGGGCCTTCCATATGGTAGACGGGAGCCTAACCAATTGAGCCACATCCACTTCCCTAGATCATACATTTTTATAAATTTTTGCTGAAATTTAACATGGCTTGTATTGAACATTGCAAGATCATACAAAACACTTCCATTTCCCCCTAAATACCCCCTCTTCCATCTATTCTATTCCTCCCTCCTCCTCCCCTCGGGGCCCATGGTGACCACCAGGCTTCACTCCATGAAGGACAAGATTCATAGTTATTTGGAACAACATTGAGGGCTTGATACACTGGTCTGTCCTCCCCTAATAGAAACTACCCATGCTCTTGAGAGACACCCAGCCCTCTTATTGAGAACATCTCAGGCCTCCCCAGGATGGGAGTCCACTTATTGTGGGTCTCCACCCACTGATAAAACACACTATGACAAAATGATCACTCACACATTCTCTGGAATTCTGTCCCAGACATCACCAAACTCTTTGAATTTTATGACTCAATTTACTCTCTAATTTTAGAATATGATCCATTATTTCTTTCATTATTTTCTCCTTCCATTTATTCCTTCTCTCTTGGATTTGTATTAGAAAATGTCAGATCTCTTCAATTATTCTTTTACATGCCTTTTCTCTCATATTTTTCTCTATCATTTTGATCTATATTCTGGGAGGTTCTTGAATTTTATTTTATTCAGTCCTTGTTGTTGTTACTGTTATTGTTGCAGAGCTTCAACAATCTTAGTGTTTTAACATTTAAGGACTCAATCTTGCTCCCTGAGTTTTATTTTATATTTTACATGAACTTCTTTTTTAGGTTAAAGGTTTTCAGATATTTCTCCAAGTATAATGATAGAAAATTTGTTTCATCTTCTGTTTGTTCTCACTTATTTTCTATTATTTCAATTAGTATGATGTCCTCCTGATCTCATTTATTTATTTATTTTTATTTTTTCATGTTGCAAGTTCCTTGCAAAGGCCTGGTGAAGACTGTGCTTCATATGCTAATCAATGCGATGACTTTTATAAGTGGGAAATCTGACAGCAGGCTCTGTGAGGTCAAGATATGGATCTGGCGACTAGAACTCATCCTCCATTTTAATCAGTGCCACAACTAACCAGAGGAAAATTAGTTACCTCCTATTATTTCAAATATATTCTCTAGAAAAGAACTATATGGAATATATCTTGACCTTAAACAACAGCTCACATCTCCTGGCAGAGATGGAGGAGGAGGAACCAACCATGGTTATTTTGTTTTGTTTTGTTTTTAATGACTTTATTGAGATATTAGTGACATGCCATATACAGCACATAATTAAAGCACATAATGTAGTTCATTTTGACACATGTGTATACTTGTGAAACAATCACCACAATCAAGATAATGAACATATCCATTGATCTCACAAGTTTTCTGCAGTTACTTCATGACCCTGTGTACTCGCTCCCTACCCTCCATGACCAGACAACCACTGATCTGTTTTCAGTAACAATAGATTATTTTGAATTTTCTGGAATTATTTATATATATGGAATACACTGTACACATTCTTTTTTGTCAAGTTTCTTTCACTCAGCATAATTATTTTTAGAGTTCTGAGTAAGATACAAGTCCTTTATCAGATATGTGATTTGCAAGGATATTCTCCCAGACTGTGGCTTAAGGAAGTCTTTGATAAACCTAATTCTCATTTTTTAAATTGACCATGTTTTTGCCCACCAATGCTTTTAATTAACCCATCTTTTAGAATTTCAATTTTTACTCTTGCTCTTTATCAATACTTGCTGTCACTGAACCCAGAGTATCTCTAGGTGCAACCAACATATTGGTTTCCATTTTATTGTGTGCCTCATTGAAATACATTCAGGACTGTGGCTTGTCCATAATCAATCTACTTTCAGTCTTTTCAAATTATTTAAATGTGTTGAAACACATCATTTACTGTTAGTATCTCCCATTTTTTCTTCCCCAGCCCTTATATTTGCTTTGAGGAGGATATTTTTGTCTGTTCTCCTATATATATTATATAGTTTTTATATTCCTTTACATTTATATTTCATTTTCTACTTAAATACTAATAACATATCAAAGGTATAAAAGATCAATTTGATTTTTTATATTTGAAAATATTTGTCTTTTGTCCAAATTTGGTGTGAATTTCTTGATTAAAATCTCTTATGAACCATGCACACTGAGGGCTCATCTTAGAAGATATTTATATCTTCAGTGTCTAGCAAAATTAGAAGTCCTAATAAATGTTTGATGGATTCATAACATTTGTTGAAAATAGGTCTATGATAAGAGTTAGTTACAGCTCAACTAAAAGTGAAGGGCACTGAATATTTAAATGAATGAATGAAGGATTGAATGAATGAACAAATAAACACTGTACTCAGCATACCACCAGCACATGGTGTTAATATTTTTACTGTTATTTAATCCTTTTAACTAATTTTACATATGACATTTTTAATGTTCTATTACAATGGTTTCACAGAAATTCAACGCATATTCAGTGAAAGTTTACTAGATGACAGGCACTAGTCTATACCCAAGGGTACAGCAAAGGACAAATGAAGTAAGTCCCAATTCTCACGGAACCTCCACTCTCATGAACATAGAAAAGAAAGAAAGAAAAAAAATCATTAAGTAAATAATGGGTGTCATTTAAAATAGTTGTAAAAGTTAGGGGAAAAAAAACAGAAATAGAAATTGAGAGTGTCTGCATTTGTCACAGTTTACAGAGGGGTTAAAGCAAAGGCTCCAGGGTAGGAGTGAGTTTGGTGTTTGGGGAGTTAAAATAAGACCAGGAAGACTAGCAAGAAAGGAGGGAGTGTTTATATAGATGAGGTGGAAATAGGCAAGAGCTGTATTATGTAAAAACTTGTAAACGAGTTTAGGAATTTAGATTATAAATGGAAAGCAAGTATAGGGTATCAAGAATCAAGTAATGTGATATCATTTATATTTTTTAAAAAAAAGATTTATCTGCATTCTGGGGAACTGATTTTAGAGAGGAAAAATGGAAGATAGGAAACTATAAGTTGACGAATGAAACACTTGAGAAGAAAAATAGTGACTATAAGATAGAGGTGGAGGAGGGGAGAATTGGACAGAAATACACACTGTTATAAAGTTAAAATTGAGAAGACCTGATGATGAGTTGGATGTGGGTGGTAAAAGAAAGAGAGGAATAAAAGTTGATTCCCAGGTTTTTGGCTTAAACATCTTGGTGGTTGAAATTTTCTCATGTGAGAGAAATTAGGATTTGGGAGCAAGCTGTGGAACTTTGTTGGCAGGAAGTCAAGAGTTCTGGTTTTCACATGTGGGTGATGAAGTTTGCAATTCAGGAGAATGCTCGGGCATCTTAATTCTTTGTTTTAAGAAATAGACACAGAATTAGATTACTGTTAATCACTAAGTTTTTTTTTTATGCACATACAGACACTGACATTTACACACAAACATGGAAACATGCATACATACTTTTGCATCTTTCATTCATAGTTACGTGCTAGAATATTCTGGCTCTCTTTCAAAAAGAAAACTAGACAGCCACATTTGTAATTCGACTGAAACCAATTTAGTTTGTTATTGGTTAATTTCAATTTTAAAAGGAGCATAAAAATTTTCTTTTCCATATTTCCATATGGCCTTCTGATGCATGGGTGGTACTTTTTAAGTGTTTAACATTTTTCATCCTACTGAAGACCACAGTGTCATTTTCCTTGCTTGTAAATTGATGCAAGCCTAAAGCGCTTTCCTCTGTCTTAATGATTATTTCTATTTCGGCATTTCTCTCCCAGCATCCAATATATCTCTCATGAATTTACATAATCCCAAAATAATAGGGATAGTTTGTCTCTTTTCTCCACTAAATTATTGGAATCCAGTTCTTCCCATATCTCAGACATGTTCATTTTATACTGTCTTTTAATAATTCAAGCCAAATTTATCTGTTTATTAATGTTACCTTTTAAATTTTATTTTACTTATTACTTTTTTGTTTTCTTTTTAATGACCTTGGCCATGGAAATATGCTATTGGGAAGCAATAAAGGAGATTCAGGAAAAGATTTTAGACATGGCAAAATATCAACATCATAAATCTTGATGATTTAAGTCTAATGAGATTTTAGACACTAACATACTTCTCCAAATTATTTAATACATGATTTGTTTAAAATATATTTGCATAGCATTTTATCTTTTGTCAAGAATTTCATATATATATATGTATATATGAAAATGTATGATTTCATATGATTTTACAGGTGTGGTAGCCAGAATAATGCCCCCAATCTCCATGCCTCAAATGAGTAAATATTTTAATTTACATGGTAAAAGGGACATGTGTCAGTTGGATTAAGTTAAAGATCTTGAAATGGAAATGGAAAGATTATCCTGGATTATCTGTGTGGGTCTAGTTTAATCACATGGGTTCCTAGAAGTGAAAGAGTTGGGCAGAGAGGAGAATCAGAGAGTCAGAATCAGATGGTGATGTGATTACAGAAGAATGGTTAGAAAGATGCGCTATTATAGTCTTTGAAGGGGGCCAGGAATGGCCTCTAGAAGCTGGAAAGGGCATGAACAGACATTCTCCCTTAGAGCCTTTCAGAAAGAAATGTAGTCTTTCCAACCTTGTCTATTACCTTGATTTTATTCAGATTTGTCTTTCATTTTCTACCTAACCCTTGCTTTGATAACCTTAGTTTGAGCCTTTTATTTTCAAATCTCTAGTAACCTGGGAATCTCCAGCATGTGAATTCTCTATTTTTTTTTAATTCTGAAAATTATAAAATGCAGCCATGACCAAGATTGTAGCCAGGTGCTTGTATGTTCTCCTGTCCCATGAGATTTCACTGCCAAGGAACTCCTACCGAGCTCCACTTGACAGGCAGTGGAATGTCCATATTTAACACCTTCAACTAATACATCTTTTCAACATTCTCTGTTACCTCAGTTTTCATGACATCAAAATCTCTTAATTTCTGAAAACTTCATCTGACTCCATGATTAATAAAAATATTGGCTTCATCCTTGGTTATCAAAGTCTCTTATGAGTCTCCTCCTTGAATGACCTCATTTCTCTCTATTTAAGTAATTATAAATATGCAGAAGAAGCCCTCTGCAGTAAGCTGCTACATGGCACATCACAGGAACACAGGCTCAGGAACAACAGAAACTTTCAGCAATGACTTCTTTATTACTTACACAGAATAAAGTATCCAAAAGTTCAGGGTAAGAGATCCAATCCTGGACAGTCCCCCAAGTCTGGGTCGGTGGATGTTTTCCATTTGTTTGTTTGTTTTGGGTTTTA
>JAQZBX010013429.1:0-39332 GCA_029593785.1 Cabassous unicinctus | reverse complement strand
CCTACATATTAATGCATCTTAAACATAAAACTCTTTATGCTTACTGGACACATGGTGAAAGCATCATGAAGAAATTCATAATTTTTGAGTCCTTGTTTGAAAAAGCTTTACTTTTTTTGGACTACATTCTCTTTTCCTGAGAGAAAAATCCAGGAAATTGATAAATTGTTTTATACTTTTTGCTAGGTAAGTATTACATTGGCATTGTCTGAGTTATAGGAAGAGTTTAAATCAATGGAATATGAGTTAATGATGTTTATTGAAAGATTCCATAGGCTATCTTGACCATGGAAGTGTGGAACATCATGATAACATAAACAATAAAAATGATGAAACCTCGATTTCATCTCTGGGTGAACTGCTCAAAAGAATATATATGTAATTCAATATACATATAATATCAATATTACTCTAATATATTCTTCAGTGCTGAAGTTGGATTCACAGACTTCATGACTTTTAAGAAATGTACCAACCCCTCAAAATAGCTTCTGGCTCACTGGAAGGGTACCAGGTCTAAGTCTCTGGGCTAATCCTTGGCAGAGCTGTGAAATGGCTCAGTTTTACCTGCAGTGACTTCTTGCCTCTATAGTCCATATCTTCATATGTTGCAGCCTCTGCTTTGGGACTGGTCATAGACAAGGCAGTGGTTAAATGCACGCGACTTGCAATCAAAAAGAGGTTTTGTTTGAATCATGGCTTTGCCACTTACTAGTTATACGATCTTGGGAAATTTGCTCAACCTCTCTGTACCTCATTTTCCTTATCTATGTTACCTTTGTACTTCATGAAATTGAATGAAGCAGGTTACATGCTTGGCATGATGCTGGGGATATAGTGAACATGCACCCATCCTTATCCCAGTCCTACTCCCCAGTGAGGAAGATAAGCTCCAAAGGATTCCTACTGCAGTGTGCTACCCAGGCCTGACCCAGGGCTTCTCACAGGGCTTCTCTATCCACTCTGCTCTGCTCCTCACAGGTAAGTTGTTAAGATCAAAAATTAGGTCTATGAATTCTGATTCCCATGATATTTACATTTAAAGCGAGCATTCAGCGGGACTCAGCTGATTGCAAGCAGCAGCAACATAACTTGAATCAGCTGAGGAAAGCGGGGTTTATTGGTTTCTCCAACAGAGAAGGGCAGGGATGTGGCTAGGGACAACTGCTCTCATCTCTTTGTCTCTCTACACTTTGGTCTTATTTTTCCCTACTGCATATGGGCTCCCTCACTGAGCAGAAGACACGGCCACTGGCATGGCACTTTACCCCCTCCCTCTGCCCAATCCTGCTGTCCTTGCTCCCTCACAGGTATTGATCGGAGGACACACCCCAATAAACTTCCTGCAGGCAAATCACCATCTGTTTCCCAAACCTGGACCCACTTGTTAAGAGTTAGGACCATGCCCAGCTGGCCCCATAAGAGAGAAGGCCCCGTCAATGGCCCAAGGCAATAAGACACTTCCACCTCCCTCCTTTTCTCTTGCCCCGCTGATGAAAGTGCTGTACC
This sequence comes from Cabassous unicinctus, assembly GCA_029593785.1. Lineage (NCBI taxonomy): Eukaryota > Metazoa > Chordata > Mammalia > Cingulata > Chlamyphoridae > Cabassous > Cabassous unicinctus. The sequence continues at coordinate 37,823 of JAQZBX010013429.1, read as the reverse complement.
TCTTCCAACTCTGTTTCCAGGGGACCCTCCCAGGCTGTTAGGAAAACTCTGCCCACACCCCTTCTCTGATAGGTGTATGGCTAACCTCTGGCCATTAACTCCCCGCTTAGGTTAGAGACTTCCCCTTGCTCCCCTCTCAGCTCTGGGAGGACCTAAAGCCTCAGAAGCCTTCCTTGTATTTTTCCCGCTCACCATGTTTGCATCCCTGAAGAAAGGCCAACTCATTAAGAGGAAATAAAATCTGCTTTTAACGTCAAATCTGAGAATTTGAAAATTAACTCTTAGTGCTACTAGAACAGGTACCCTAAGACTTGCCCTGAGGCTTTTCAGCAGAACCTTCCCTATCCTTCCTCTAAGGTGGCAGGGACAAGAGGGGTCCAAACTCTTCTAGTGGCATTTTTCCACCATTTGACCTCAACCTACATTCCCATCTTCATTCTCACCCTTGAACACTTTCATCAACACCACCCAGCTGCATGTTTTTCCTGAATCCCAAAGAGATTTTTTTTTTCTCTGCAAAACTTCATTCATATTCTCCCATGGCCTGAACCATCCTTCTCCCCCTTCTGCACCAGCTTCACCCCACTCAAACAGAAATGGCCAACGTAAGTGCCATTTCCCCCACGCAGATATCTCTTCCCCCTTAGGAGCAACAGCTCCCAGCTCCGAGCCGCACTGAATCATCACTTTCTGCCTTGAAGCTGACAGTATATGGCTTCCATCTTCTGCTATATTACAAGCTCCCTGAGGCCTGCAGTCACATCTTGGACAACTTTGTAACCCACTTAAGGCCTAGCACAAGTAGTTTCACAGAGTGGAGAAAGGTTCCACAATATTTAGTATATTGCTGTCACCATTACAAAAAAATACTAGCGTATTGTTACTTCTGAGACTTTTAAAAAGTACAACCCTGTCTTCTCCAAAAGAAACATGGCTATTAAAAATCAATAAAATCTGTATTCCTGAGGACCCATGCCCAGAATGAACATGTGTCCTGTTTTGCCCCCTTAGGACAGTCCTAATTCATTCCTGCTATACTGGTGAAATTATTAATGCCATCGCCTTTCACTCGCAAGTGTCCCAGATTGGATGGTAAATTTTATAGTTATCCTGCTTATGCAACTAAACCTGTCAGCTAACAGTGTGCTTTTCTTACCAGTTTGTAGGAAAATCACACGGTAAGAATTTCAAAAAGAGAGTGTGGCTTGCACACGTTTTTACTTGCATGGTCTAATATACATCCCTTCACTCACATGTAAACTGACCTTTTTATTCATAGAGTTCTCCCACACCAAGGTTTTGAGGGGGGCTCTCCAGCAGGCAGACACCAGTGAAAGCCAAGTCAGAGTCTCTATTTAGGGTTCAGGGACTCATTTTCCCCTTCATGCCAAAGACTAGAACGCAGAAGTGTTTGAGGGATCCTGGTGTCTCTCATTCAGTTTAGCCAAAGTTAAATTATTTCTGCTGGAGGAAAGACTCATCCCCTCCAGAGCTTTCCAGCAAGATTAGTCAGACTGGCATGTGAGGAGAGAGGGACAGTTATGACTGTGGTTTTTCTGTTCTCAAGATGCAAACAGTTTTTGCCAGTAGGAAATGGCCCAGCCTCACTGAAATGGTAAGGGGAACTTCACATCCTCTTCTCTATATTTGCTTCAACTAATCACCAAATAAATGGATAATAATAAATAACTCATAAGCACATACTTCTTCTAATACCCACTCCAGCCCTATGGATGCTATTGTGAATGCTATCACTAAAACATTTTCTTGTCTAGAGTTCAACTTAATAATAGCCCCCTTTCTTGGTCTTTACTATGTGTTGGGCACTATCTTAAGTAATTTAGACTTCATTTCATTTCATCTGCACCACACTAGCTGAATTCAAGTTATTTGTCTATTATCTTCCAGATCTATGAAAATGTAAGGCAGGAACTTTGTCCGGTTCATAGCTGTTTCCTCAGCAGTGAGAACCATGCCTGGCACAGATTAGGTGCTCAGTTGAACGGATGAGGGAGTGAGCCTACAACCCTGTGAGGAAGGTGCTCTTATCCATGCTTTGCAGATGCAAAATCCAAGGCTTGAAAAGGATAAGGAAGTTGCCAAGATCTTGTAGATCACAAATGCAGAGCTGTCAGGCCCTGAAGTCTTAAGTGTGACAATACATTTCTTTTCCATTTTCCTGATGAGAAAACGATGGCTTGGGAAGTTAAGTAACATTACTCAGGACCAGATGAGTATTAACTTGTTAGCGCTCAGACCCAGAAACTCTGACTCCAACTGGCACTGGTTTCTCCTGATCGTATGGCTGGGTGGCAGAGTCAGCCCTCCACGTGCCCAGCAAGTACGGCCATCCACATAGCATCATTTAGGTGGGAAGATGGTGGGCCTGCTTGTTACCCACCATATCCATCCAGCCTCCTGAGTTTCAATTACTGAAAATTAATCCATTTGGGGGGCATGAATATACCACAAATGTACCAGGCAGGAGAAAGGCTAGTCATAATCCCTTGACTTGCTCATGGGTGTTGGTGTCTAGCCCAGTGAGAAGGAAATAGAGGCCAGAGTCTCTTATCTATGCTGCTCTAGCCAACCCTTAAAACGCAGTGACTTAACACAACAGATGCTTATTTCTTAATCGTGTAACAGTACATATAACAGTCTTGGTGAATAGAGGGCAGCTTTGTTCCCCACGGAAATTCAGGGGCCTAGACTCCTTCCACATTGTGGCTCTACCATCTTACAGGCTCCAGAGTCCTCTACTTATGGGTGCAGAAGGGGAAAGAGAGATGGTGAAAAAGGTTCACCACGTCTTCAATACTTTGGCTCAGAATGAACACACTTCACTACTCACGGCCCGTTGGTGAGAACTGGTCCATGGCAATGAGGGCTGGCAAATGTGCCCTGGACAGCCATTTCCCATGGCACTATGTAAAGAGAGCATCAAAGCCCTTCTCAGAAGAGAAGGGGCCAGGCAAGAGATGGGCAAGAGAAACCTGGGCTGCCAGTTAGAGAAGAATGGTTATGAAAAGGAAGCAGCACTGAGAGGGCAGCAAATGCCAACTTTGCTGGCCTTATAAAGGTTTGTAGATTTTCCTCTTCAGTGGTAAGGATTCTCTAGGAGGTGGAACAAACGTGTCGTTGCTGCCAGTTTGACACACACTTGGGGGAAGAGCTTGGAACCTCTCATCTTAATTATCGTCAAGCCTCTACACTCAAAAGTACTACCCAACAGGTTTGTAATTTCCATTCATGCCCACCCCTGCCTTCTCCATTTGAGTTGTAATTTATGAATCATGCAAAATTGGACAATATCATAAAAGCCACAAGATGTATCGAGTGTCTTAGCCTTCAGTTACCTTAGTTCATTAAACAGAAAAATGGGTATACTCTTTTTTTTTCTTTATAGGAAAGCAGTATCAGGTAATGTTACCTAATATTTCAAAATAGAATTTATCTTTGTCAACCATGTAGTGAATAACAAGGAAACATTGAATGTTCTTTTTAAGAAATGATTTGAAATTAATTTCAATACATTCTGATGGTTCAGTAAAAAGAGAAATATAAGCTTCAGTAGGTTTCTTAATGTAGATTGCTATAGTAATTTTAAAACAACAAATAATAATAAAGTAACGATTCTATCATTCTGCCAGTGTGCTAGACAGCCGATAGTATATTTTAAAAAGAATAAATTTGCCACGGCAATATATGCCCAATGATTACACTCCAGGTATTGCCTTCAGATTAGAAAGATTCATAGGATCATGCTCATGTATTTTAGAATGTTATTTACTCTGACAGAGATAAAAATATTTAAGGTATAATTATTTGCAGTCTTGCTCCCTCTCCTGCCTTCCTAGGAGGATCCTTTTGCACAGGAGTAATGGATCAGGTAGGATAACGGGTAGAGACGCAGACCGGGAGAAACTGAGAGAGGCTTACTTGATCCATGTGAAGAGCAATCATGAAGCTATCTGCAGAACACACACACAAAAAGAACTCAGAGGAGAAAGAAGCTGAGAGGATGTTGGCCAGAGAGGGAAGAACCGAGGCTGACGTGAGCAGCTGCTATGAGGAGTGGACTGTGAGAAGGGAGTTCAGGGAAAGAAGAGCATTCAGAAACCTCTCCGTGCTCTGCACAGTCAGCTATGGAAACCGTGGTTGGTGGAGAGGACCTCCCCTGAGCCCCCTCCACAGGTGGCCTTCGCTGTGGAGAGCGGCGCCTAGCGGATGGAGATGGCAATAACAGATAGTGCTCACACAGGCACACTTCCTAGGTGTCACACAAGCTAGGATCTTGACCTATATTAACTCTTTCAATCCTAGCAACAACTCCTGAGGTAGCACTAACGTGAGAAAACCGAGGCACAGAGAAGGTTATGTAACTTCTCAAGGATACATCAGCTGGCAAGTAGTAGAGCTAGGCTTCAGGCCCGGCAGTCTGGACTGCCATGCACTACCTCCTCACAAGCTGTTGAAAAGTCAGGTTAGTCAACACATAAGCCTTAGGGCATAAGGGGAATTGAGGATCTGGGTGAAACTCCAGGTCAGCATGCACCCTTTCACATACAGTGTTCCATAGGCAAGCCATCCTCTAAGAGTATAGCGTGTCATTGTGGGTGCCAACATGTCAAGTTGTTCGTGTGCTAACAATTGTTATTTGGTAAACCTTAGGACATAAAACCAAGGAAACTGAAGCTTCAGGAATAACTCTTGGTCCAACTTTCATTTGTCTCTGGCCTATTTTCTAAAATTATATGCATTTGGCAATAACTGGGTATTGTTACCAACGATCCCCGCTGCTTTTGGACTGTCCATTTTGACTGGCGTTGAGACTAACTCATAGGAAAACAGAGATTCTTATTTGTCCAGTTTTTGGTCTCTTTGGGTCAGTTTTTTAAGGGTAACTTCACCCACAGCCCTGCTGGGTTTCACATCAGGTTCTTGTACCCAATCTGGAACTTGATAATTCTTAAAATTGACTCTATAACCAATTAATTCTCCCATAGTTCATAATAGAGTAAGATAAAGAACATAAAACCAAAATGAACCATAAGATGGGTATTTGAGGAACTGAAAGAAGGGGTGAGAATGGGGTGCTTTGAGAGATACTATACTTACTGATGATGAACTCTGAGCAGACAAATTGACGTTAGCATCAAACCATCACCCAGGTGGAGTACAGGCCTTAGAGGGGCCTGTGTGCCTTGGATCTCTTCTTTTCCAAGTCACATATCATCAACAGGAAGTAAACTACAGTTTACTAGCTAGCTAACCTCCACAAGTGGTCATGGCCTCCAGGATGTAACTTTCAGGGATTTTGGTAGAGAGCCCTTGCTCTCTTCCAGAAGTGAGAAGAGGACTGAATCCTTACCTTCCATAGTTTGGAAGATTGTGATGTTTGCGCTGCAAAACTAGGTCAGAAAATTTAATTTCGGTGAGGGGGATCCATTAGGTGATCTTCTTGGGCTTGATAGTTGGTGTGGACCAAATCATAATGTGAGGGAATTTACCAGCGAGATGCTGGCTTAAGGACTGATGTTTGGTCAGGAGAGCAAAGCGGCCTGGGTGGCCAACAGCAGAAAACTAAGATCACGGCCACTTGGCCAAGCTGCTCTAGAATCAGGCTGCCACTGCCTCTGACTTATGACAAACTGCATTGATCATGCAGGTTATAGAACCCCCATCAGTATCAAAGAAAAGACATTATGTTTTGACATTGTCAATTTCTGGAAGTATCACACAGCACTACAGGAAATGGCTCATTTAATTCCAGTTTACAAATTAAACAAAGCAGAAAACCTAGGTGATAAATCCCAAATGCTCCAAATATTTAAACAGTTTCATAGAATTGAGGCCAAAATTTATGCTACCCAAACTTCACCAAAACCACCTTCAGAAAAGAAGGTTAAAAAAGCTCAGAGTTAGAAAGTTGGCCAGACTGGTTGATGAGAAATATTTACAAGCATGATAGAGTCTGGCTTCCTTTTTGCTTTTGGTGGTGGGAGTAGAGTTACAATTACAAAACTTTTTTTTTTTTTTAGCTTATTTTGTGCTATTGAGGTTTTAACTTCATGTTCAGCTCATTATTTTACAGTGCAATTATTATCTTCCCTACAAAAAAGCCAGAAATGAATTTAACCTTCTGAGACCAAAAAGTTCTTCAGTCCTTCCAGACAATGAGGCAGGAGGAGCCTTAGACCCACTGCCCTGGGCGTGTTCCGTTCTTTATGAGGCACGCAGCACATCTGCATCCACAGGCAGCCTTGGGTCTCACCTCTGGGCTCTCCTCACAGCAGCTTCGGGGAGCTTCATTTATCTTAGGAGGGGAAGTGGTGGAGTGGAGCCTGCCTGATTCTGGACCTGTGATTCCAAGGTGGAGAGAGTCCAAAATTGTTGTTCAGTCCATTAAGCAATCTCTTTTAGCTGAAGGGGGGTCATCTATCAATCTCACTTTTCTGCCAGAAATCTGCTTATTTAGAGGTTTAATTACATTTCCAGGTCACCTGAGCACTTCTCCTAGATATTTAATAAAACGAGTTCCCGTTTTATTTATCACATGGATTATTTTACCTGGGCTACTCAATATTGGGGGTGGGGGGAGTGGGGAGGAGGGGATGATTACTTATAAAAAAATAAACAAGTGAGATTTCCACCTTCAAAGTGTCCAGAGTTTACACAGGAATTATTTGGGTCTCAGGGCACAATGACTATAGCAGATTGATCTAAAAACTGCATGTAGCAGCCACCATTCCTGAAACAGAAAGTCAAATATTGATTTCCCAGTGCTTTTATGACCCATTTAACAACAGGCATTTTGGATTGGTTATTTCTTAGGGCTGGAGAGAATTTTCCAGCCGGCCTCCTTTTGAGCTTCCTCTTAATTATCTTCTCTGAGAGATGGGTAAAAATTGATGTTCAGCCTTGGCCTTAAACACACACACACACATTACAGAAAAGAAACTGACACAACTCGTAGCGCCTAACACCATCTGAGTTAGCGAGAATGAAGGGTATTTAGGTATTTTCTTCCATAACTACCAAATTGGGAGAGGGGGAGGTCCCATTGGGTATGCCTGCTGGCAAATTTTCGCTAATTGACATCAAGCCAGTTAATTTCTATGTAATAAGTGTTGAGTGATTCAAGGGCCAGCCCAACCAGCCAGGTCCAAGTCCACACAAAGACCTCGACCTGTTGGGCTCTCAGGACGGAACACTTAGTATTTTGCCAAATTTTCAAAAACGCTGCGAGTAGGAACCTCGTTTTTAATCTTTAGCTCTTTGGGCTACTAATTATGCAGCAAAGGATATAAAGAAGGCTTTACAAATCATTATTTCCATTAGGAAGGTGTTAGAACCAATCCCACCGAGGGCTCCCCTCCAATTTGCGCAGCTGCTGTTCCCAGGGGAGGCGGCCGCTGCGGTGCTGGTTGAAGCGGGGCTTCTGTTCTGTTTCCCCAGCACTTGGAAGAAAAACAAAACAGGCCTAATGAAAAACACACACGGGAAATGCTTTATTATTTCATCATCCTCACCTACTGCGCTCTGGCACCGCTCTGTGATTAGGAAGGACTTCTCCCTCGCGCCGGCTAGTTCCCTCTCCGAGTGGGGCTTTCGGAGTGGGGCGATACAAGGCTGATACTCTGTCATTTCCTGTCAGATCGTTTCGGAGGAATTTGCTCTTATTTCCTCCTGGCCACATCCCACCTCCACCCCCAACCTCGGCATTGGCCACATGCCCCACAGTTAAGTTGTGTGAACTTCAAAACACAGTGTTTAAGTTGGGGGTGGAAACACTGGAAGCTCCGGGTCACCAAACACAGTCAACCTCTCACCTCCTCCTCCTGAGAAATGGGTCGGAACCACTGAATAGATCCTCACATCCTGAGAGGGCTGAGGCACACTGCTGTGCTGGAAAACCAGTGGGGCATTTTGGCTGGAAGGAGGTGCTGATGTGAGTCAGAATATTAGTTCAGGCAATAATCTTCCCATGTGCATTTTCTTGACTTTTCACCAGAGAGGAGAGTCAGAAAGCAGACATTCCCCAAATATCGTTGGACCATTAGCGAGTGAATAACTCCTTTCATAAAAAAAGTCTCCATTTCTTTACTCTATACAGAGTGAAACTGGGATATAATAGACAATGCATTTATTCACATGGTATTCAGCAACCCCCTACCAGCAAATAATCCAGGCATGGTCAAGCAGGTCTGGCTACCCAGGAAATTGGAATGCTTTAGCACAGACCTAAGTGGGGCCACCAATGCCTGTCTGCAGTAATGCATCCATTATAGATCTTTTCTGTTTTTACAGTTTGGCAACTTGGAACCAGCACCACCTCTTCTACATGGAAGATGCTTAATAAATTTAGTAGATGTTCAATAAATAGCTGATGAATTGTGTCGAGACTATACGTCAGAGGGTAGAAAGCTCAGTCACCATCAACATAGCTTTGTGGCAACAGACGGTGGGTGCCCCCATGCTATGGCCCTGTATGTTTCCATTCTCCTGGGGGCCAACAACACATACCAGTAAGAGTCCTAGAATGGGTCTTTATGGGCAACTCTTCCTTGAAGAAATTTCTACTAAACTGGTTTCTTAATATCTGTCAAACTACTATCAATGGCATGAGTAATACAGTACTTGTTACCTAAATGCTTAATTGAATGTGCTGTATATTCTCAATGAATATTTGCTGAATACATCAATGAATAAGTATGATATCCGTATAAGTACTAAAGGAGTGTGTGTGTGGGACTTATGGTGAGAATTTGTCTAGGTGTGTAGGTCAGTCTATATGCTGAACAGTCTTGCCTAAATTTAACAAAACATTATGATGCATTCAAAATCCCAATGGAAGCATAGAACTAAATCATGTAAAGTAGCTTCTCTAAAATAAGTCATATGCAGTAGCTTCTTTGAAGATGAGAACAAAATGATCCTCCAAAGCAGAAGTGGGTCAATATGCTGGCCACCAATGAATGGCATGAGAAGTTATCTGTCTGGTGTCTGTGCTTCATTTTGAGGCCTTTGATAATTATTAACCCCATCAAAGTTGATAACTGCGAAAGCAACTGAGAATTCTGAAAATGCTAAGTGTATGAATATGATGGAAACAAGTAACTTTCTTTTTAAAAGTGAAAGGGCTAGAAAAGTTAAAGTGCTGAGAAAAAAACAAACCTTGGTCATCAATATGTAATGAAACTTTTGACAGTAAAAATAATTCAGAAGGACAAAGAGTAGTTATCCAACTTGTGGGAAGGTACGTGCCTAGGCAATTGACAATTGTTGCCAAGAGATTGATGAAATGGGAGCTATTTTGTCTGGGTTATTATAGTAGCTTTCAATCCTCATTGCATGTTCAAACTATCCAAGGAGCTTTAAAACATAGGGATTCCCAGACCACACCTGGACCAATGAAATCGGGATCGGTAGTGGCAGAACATAGGCATCAGTGATTTTTTTAATTACTTTTTATTTATTTATGCCCCCCTTGCTGCTTGTGCTCGTTGTGTCCATTTTGCTTTGCATTTTTTGTGTTTGCTTGTCTTTCTTTGTTGCGCCAGTTCACCGTGCCTTGAAGGCCAGCTTACCTTCACCAGGAGGCCCAGGGAATTGAACCTGGGGCCTCCCATATGGTAAACACGTGTCCAACCAATTGAGCCACAGCCGCTTCACGGCATCAATGATTTTTAAAGTTTCCAGGTGATTCCAATGTGCAGTCAAGGTGGAGAACCATTGACTACAACAGTGGTTCTCAAATTTTAGTATCAGAATCATCTGGAGAGCTTATTAAAATACAGATGCTGGGTGCTCCACCCAGCATTTCCAATTCAGTTGTTTTGGGCCTTTCTAACTAGTTGCTGTTTGATGCTAATGCTGCTGTTTTGCAGCCACACTTTGAGAACCACTGGGCTAGAGATCAGCCTCAACATCTGAATCCTTTTACTCTAATATTAAATCAGAACAAACCTAAGAGTTTGTTCTTGGCTTTTTGGTGCATGTGCAACAGATGAAGCTTGTTTTTGTTTTTGTTTTTTTACCACCTATAGTTGGTTCAATAATTTCAAGGGCCATATAAATCTACACATGATGAAACTAAGTGCTGGAGCAGAGGATGAGATGCTCTAGCTCCTAAGTCCCTAAGAGAATTGGGGAGATTTTTAAGGAATGTGTTACCTGCCTCAACAGATTTTCAGTACAGATTTTCTGTTTTAGAAGAGGACTCCAGGTAAAACGAATCTCAGCAAGGAGAAGAGAATGTCTGGTTTTAAAGCATGAAAGGACTTTTCTTATTTGGGAAAAATTTGTCTTGGGATTGTAAGCTCATAATTTCCCTTACTTTGGTCTTACCAACAAATGGACATATAAGCACTCATTTGGAGTTTCTGTATTAGCCAATGCAAATCTACTGTGCTTGACCGTAATGCTGAAATGGTGATAAATACTACAAATAGATAATGAAATCCATTAAAAATACCTGAGAGAAATTCAGACATTAAGAGGTTGGCTTTGAAGCGTTAGAAAGTCAGAGAAAGGCTATGGCTTAATTATCATACCAAGTACTGTTAATTACCAATCAATAATGGTTTCAAAGAGTCCAGGTTTCCCTTCCATCACTATCTCTCTCTAAATGCATGCCATCTTCTCACTGCCACCAGCCTCAGAGAGAGCATATGGAGCCATCACACAAGTAGGACAAGAGTGGTCATCTCTGGTGCTCCAGTGGCTATGGCCATCATCTCTTCTTTCCTAATACATCCCACTCAATTATTTCTAGTCCCCTTTGTATTCTCACAATCAGCAAAAGTTGCAATCTCATCTCATTTTTTAACATAAGTTCTCCAACGTAGTTACACAGGCTACCATTTCTAATGCTCTACGTTAAGAAATGCAACTATGTCTTCATGTCTTCTCTTTTAAAATATTTTTAAATGAATAGTGAAACCATGTAGGAGCCAGCCAGACTGAAGAGAGATGGTAAGCCAATCTGTGATTGACTGAGCTTTGCTTGAGTGTCATTGGCACATCGTTTATAGTGTTACATCCAATCTTCCATTAGAAATCTGATCAAATGGGATTTTTTTTTTTTTTTTCATTTTCAGTGATAAATGGTGGGCATATAGAAGGTCTTGTAACTTGTACAAGTTCTGGAAGAGTTTGTGGTACCTACAGTCTCTGGATTCATCCTGTATTTTGGTAGTTTGTTGGTTTTCATGTGGGAAACTTGTCAAGTAAGCCATAATACATTAAAATTCCAATTAAAAATAAAATGGTGGGATGGTAGCTGCTTCATAGAGGAAAAACTGGACTTCTGTGTGAGTGAAGAACACATGGGGAAAATACCCATTTTGATGGTTAAATATTATAGCATATTTTTAGAATAGGTACCCAAGTGTTTGAACTGATTAAATAAAACAGAACATTGGGAAATAAGAAATTCTGATCAATATTCTAATTAACTGAGTACTGATCAGAATTTTTTTTGGGGGGGGGAGAATTCTTATTTAACGTTTTTTAAAAGAAAAAAACTTCAAAATGTACCCATCCAATTTCTCATCTTAGTAATTGGAATTCATAAAATAAAAGGTATACATTTAAAATTGTAAAACATGTATCTGGTTAATGAAGGTCTACTAAATGTGGAGTGAGTTAAGTTGCTAATTTAATTTGCTTTTCAGTGTCATATTAACCCAGTGATCTCCAAATAATGACTTCAATTTGGGGGGGGCACAAGAAAAGTGAAAAGGAAAGGGCCAGCCACCTTAACTATACATGAAAGATGTGTGGATCCTTTTTATTTTGTTTAAATATGTTAGACATTCATAATACAAAAATATTCTGTGGTGTCAGTTTTTGCTTGAACATATTTTTCATTTAAAAAGGGTCTTGTTCAGTGAAGCTGTGGGAGATTTTCCTTTTCTGGTATTTAAAGTAAGATAAAGTTTAGCCGATTTCTTTCCCTGACTATTCCCTTCCCCCTCCAAAGACTTAATAACAGCAATTCTAAGATTTATGGTGAGTGAAAAAGAAAAATAAGTAAATTATCTGACTGAGGAGCCATTCTTCCTCTCCCTGGCCATAGAGACTATTTTAAATGCTGCTAGCTGGAGTCTAATTAAAATAATTTCTGTCAGAAGCCTGTGAAATATGCAGCCACAGCCCAGCTCAATGTTCTCGAGCAGGAATGACAAATCTCTGCTTAATTGGTACTTAATATGGTAGTGCAGGATTAGTAATTCTCCAGGATAAAAGAAGATAACAAGTAGAAATCTCTTGCTTGGGGCAGGAAGCCTTGGAAGATGAACAGACCAAATGGTGCTTACCCCCAAACTGTTCCTATCAAGGGTTGTTATTTTGGCCATCATTTATGAAATAACAGACAATTAATGCACATTTTATGGCAAACTCTAAGTCCTAATTAAATACAACTATGTACAAAGAATGTGAAGGGTCTGACTTTCAAAGACCAAAAAAAAAAAAAACCTGACAGAATTATGCTGCCCGCTGCAGCCCTAGCTCATCTTGTTAGCCTATCTTGGGGATAAGTGCCTTGGCAGAGGCATAAGCCTTTTGTGAGGTACAGTCATTTTGCTGAAATTCATGGTGCATTTTAGAAATCTTTAGGAAATATAGAAAAGTAGAATGGGGGCAATTATCCATTGTCCCATCAAACTAGCATAACCCTGCTAGTAACTTGGAATATTTCCTTCTTGTATTTTTTTCCCCCAATGCACAGTTTATATTTTTTTTAATTTCTTCTGCAAAGTGGTGAGGGCCATTTTATGCTTTTCTTTTTTTGCTCAATATTAAATAGAAACATGTATATATTTTTATAAATGCTTAGTATAAACATCACCTTTAATGTTTACACAGTATTTTCTCAAGCAGATAATAGGAACAAATATCTATTTCATGCTGATTTTGTGCCAGGTACTATTTTAAGGACTTTACATGTATTAGCTAACTTAATTCACAAACAGTCCTATGAGCTAGGTACTTTTATTATCTGTTTTTCATAGATGAGGATACGATGCACAGAAAGATCATGTACTTTGCCCAAGGCGCCAGGATTTTAACTAGGGAAATCTGAAAACAAATACCGTGTTTTTAATCATTCTGCTATACCACCTCTTAACATAGTACCCTGACTTAATCAGACACTGCTCTAAGTTCAGGGTCAGTAAACTTTCTCTATAAAGGGTCAAATATTCTAGGTTTTGTGGGCCATGTACAGTCTCTGTGGCATATTCTTCTTTGTTTTGTTTTTCAACCCTTAAAAACTGTAAAAAACATTCTTAGCTTGCTGGCCACACAGAAACAGGCCATAGGGCAGATTTGGCCCATAAGCCATAGTTTGCCAACCTCAGGTCTAGATTAAAAGTGAGTTAAGCCTAAATGTATGAGAAGCAATTAGGATAATTGTTTTTTTAAAAAGGGTTAGGACTATTGGAGGGGCCAAATAATTGATTTGATTAAAGAATTAGTCTCATTTCAAATTGTTATATTAGTATGTAACAGGTACTGAACTGACTGAAATTATTTACGTTTATATCAGAACTTAAAATGTAAAGCAACTGTGATAAGAAGACAACCCAAGGCCAAAATGAATTTGTCCTCGGTAAATTAGACAAACTTAAGGGAAGGACACACATTTCAATTATCTGGTCAATTTATCTGATGAGTCAAATAAAATTCTAGTGTATTCTGTTCATTCCTGTCGGGCAGTGGTTCTCAAAGGGTGGTCACAAAACAAGCAGCATTGACATCATCTGGGAAGTTGTTAGAAACATAAATTCTTGAGCCCCATCCCAGGAGTACTGAATCAAAAATTCTGGGGGTAGAACATGTTAAAGTTTGAGAACCACTGTTATAAGGAAATCGAATTCCAAACAGATCATTTTTTGCATGTGTACACAAGCAGAAGGATTATACGTGAACTAAAATATCCCACACCATGACACCTTATGGAAGAAATATGCCCATATAGACAAGCTCCAAGACTCAGAATAATTAAATTTTAGGGTTGAATATGTATCTTGTGCCGGTGTGTTAATAATTCTATACTGCCATGCCTATCTTGTTATATGACACTGTATTGATTTTGTCACAGATATTTCCTGGTTCATTACTTAAGCATGCCATTCCTTATAGAAGAAAGGGATTTAGGAATCAAATATCTGAAAACCTCTTTTTAAATTGAATATCTTTAATTATGGAAGACTGTACACATGAAAAGGTAATTAACAAGTATATTGTAACAAAATGTGTCACTTTAAATTGTGATTCTCAAGGTTCAGGTTCTGGGTAAGGTGGAGAAAACATACTATAAAACCTGGACAGAACGCATGGAAAAGCTATTTGAGAACTCTGAAAAGTAGATAGTAGCAAGCAAATTAGGGAAGAAGACCAAAATTTGAAGTACCACTGACCAGTAGTGAATTTATCGTTATTTTTTCTTGCAGTCTTCCTGCCACTTGGGCCTGGAGGCAGGCTCAGCTGCAGAAGTACAGCAGAGCAAAGTAACTAAATTCCTAACTTTATAGTCAGAGACCTCAAAAGCAGAGTACCAGGGAACCAGAAAGCAAGGTGAGATTGTGGAGAGGGAGGAGATTGTGAAAGCAACCGTATGACGTTATTTATTAACCCTGGACTCCCTGAGCTGCACATGCATGAATCTGATCTTAATCAGCATGTACAAAACTTTGAGCAATAAATAGACTGATCTAGACCTGCCCACTGGGTGACACACCCACACAGGCAGATCTGAGTAGCACTGCATAGCCTTTAAAAACTGAACTGACATTGGAACCACAGCTCATAGAAGACAGGTTGGAACTTGTGGCCTGAACATAATCAAGTTGATTTGCCTGGTGAAGCAAAAATATCCACATTCTCCACAGAATTTAAACAATACACAGAGTCTCATAACATAATATGCAAAATTTCCAGGACATGATCTAAAATTACTAGCACATGAAGAACCAGGAAAACTCAGCTCACATGGGGAAGGAAAACCAACAGGCACCAATGACAAGATGACACAGATGTACAAATTATCCAATACATTTTAAAACAGCTATTATAAAAATGTTCCAAAATGCATGACAAATTCTTTTTAACTAAATGGGAAAATTGAAAAGTCTTAGAAAATTAGAAAATGTAAAGCAGAGCCAAATGGAAATTTTAGTACTAAAAATGCAATAACCGAAATAAACAACTCACTGGATAGACTCAATAGCAGAATGGAGATAACAAAGGAGTCAGTGAACTTAAAGATTGATCAGTAGAAATTATCCAATCTGAACAATGACAAGGAAATAAAATTGAAAATAATGGCTGAAACTCTCCCAAATTTGGTGAATGACATAAACCTACAGATTCAAGAAGCTTGGTGAGCCCTTGAAAGAATGACATCAAAGAAATCCATGTCAGTACACATCATCATCAAACTGCTAAAAAGTAAAGACAAAGAAAAAAACTTAAAAGCAGACTGAAAAAAAATAGCATGTTATCTATAAGAGAACAAGAGTTCTAATGATGGCAGATTTCTCATAGAAACCATGAAAACCAGTAGGAAGTGGCAAAATAATTTTTAAGTCCTGAAAGAAAAGCACTATCAATAAGGATTTCTATATCTAGAGAAAATATCCATCAGGAATGAAGGTGGAATAAAGATATTCCCAAATGAAGGAAAACTAAGATAATTCAATTGCTAATGGAAGTTCTTCACACAGAAGGAAAATAATATAAAAGGAAACTTTGAACATGAGGAATGAATAAAATGCAAGAGAAATGGTCTATATCTGGATAAATATAATAGGCTATTCTTGTCCCCTTGAGTTCTTTAAAAAATGTTTGATGGCTGAAAGCAAAAATTATGGCATTGTCTGATAGGGTTTTCAATGTGTGTAGATGTAATATATAACAACAATAACATCAAGGGACAGGAAGGATACAGGATCAATATAGATAAAATGTTGTAGCAACTGAGCAAGTGCCAAATAAAGAAACTGCAGTTTTAAAAAATGGTAGGAGAGAGGAGAAGATTGTAGGGAAACGGTGGAGTAGGAAGCTCCAGGAATTAATCTTTCCACCAGAAGAACTATTCAACTGGCAGGAACTATCTGAATAGTTTCAACTATTTTGAAACTCCAGAGTCTAGTGGAACACTGGGCAGCATCCAGGGAGGAGAAGGAGGAAGGTGTATTTCAAAGGGAGCAGCGAGTATATTCACTTGAACTCCTGTAAACTGTAAAGAGGGGAATTCCTAAGGCCACTAGCAAGCACAAGCCCAGGAAAAGAAGCAATCTCCTTGACTCCACACAGACTCAGATAAGACAGGGAGGATCCTGCACTTCACATCTGCCTTGGGCTGATATTTCTAATAAGGGAGGGCTAAACTCTGAAGATCACCAGATAAAGCAAAGCCAACTTGCAAAGACAGCAAAAGGTGCTTTTTGCTTTGGTTTTTCATTTGTTTAGGTTAGTTCCTGGCATTCAAGAAAATTACTGTCATATCACTAGCTGGACTCAAACTTAAGGAACAGACAGCTCAGGGACTAAATCCCAGATTTAACACTTTAAAATATTCTAATGTACAGTGTGCAACAAAATTTTACAAGACAAACAACGTAATAGGAAATGGTGACCCACCCAAAGGAACAAGATAAAACTCCAGAAACTATCAATGAAGATGATTGACTTTGGACTTACCAGACAAAGATGTTTTAAAATATGATCCTCAATATGCTCAAGGAGATAAAGGAAAACACAGAGAAATAACTAAAGGATATGAGGAAAACAATGAATGAACAATATGGAAATCTCTTTTATTCTCAATAAGAACCAAACAGAAAAACTGGTGTTGAAGGTATAAAAACTAAAATGAAAGATTCCATAGAGGGTTTCAACAGCAGATTGATATGGCAAAAGAAAATTAGTGAACTCAAAGACAAGACAAATGTAATGTTTAAAGCTGAGGAGCATAAAGAAAAAAATAATAAAAAAGAGCAAACAGAACCTAAGAGACCATCAAGCATAAGAATATACTACCATTATGGGAGACTTAGAAAAAAGAATAGAGAGAAAGGGGTAGAAGGAATATTCAAAGAAATAACAACTTTCCAAATTTAAAGAAAGGCATGACTATGCACATTCAAGAAGCTCAATGGACCCCAAACAGGGTAAACTCAAAGAGAATCATGCCCATATTAATCAAACTGTCCAATACCAAGGACAAGGAGAGAGTTCTGAAAGCTGCAAGAGAAAAGCAATATATTATGTACAAGGGAATTCTAATAAGATTAAGTGGCAATTTCTCATCAGAAATCATGGAGACAGTGGGACAAAATATTTAAAGTGTTGAAAGAAAAAAAATTGCAGCCAAGAATTTTATATCCAGCGAGACTGCCTTTCAAAAAGGAGGAGAGATTATGACATTCCCAGATAAATAAAAGCTGAGGCAGGTCATCACCACTAGACCTGCCCTCTAAGCAATGGAGCAAAGGGAGTTCTTCAAACTGAAAGGAAAGGACACTAGACAGTGAATCAAAGTTCCATGAAGAAATAAAGACCTCCAGTAAAGGTTAATTATATGGGTAATTATAAATGACAGTAATGTTGCATTGTAATTTTTTATATATAACTCCACTTTTTTACTTCTAACAGTTTCTAAAATACAAATGCAAAAAAAGTAATGATAAATCTATGGTTTTGTATAACGTATAAAGATATAATTTTGTAACAAGTACAACAAAAGGTGGGGGTTTGGAGAGGTTTAGGACCAATATTTGTGTATGCTATTGAAGTTAAACTGGTATCAAAGCAAATGTGATTGTTATAGATTTAGCCTGTTAAATTTAAACCCATGGTGCCAACAAAGAAAATGCAGAAAACATATTAAGAAAGAAATGAGAAGGGACTCAAAATGGTTCAATACAAAAAGTATAAAAGCAGGCATTAGCGGAAAAATTGAGGGACAAAAGAGGTATAAAAGAGGTATAAAACTTACAAAGACTGAGATTCAAAGGCTAGAAGAAAGTCCTTACTATCAGTAGTTATTTTAAGTGTAAAGAGATTAAAGTTTCCTGTGAAAGGCAGAAGTGAGCAGAATGGATTAAAAAGAATGACCCAAGTATATGCTGTCTACCAGAAACTCAACAAAAATTCAAAGGCACAAGTCGTTGATCAGAAAAATTGACAAATCTTTAACTAGATTAACAAAGAAGTAAAAAGAGAGGACATAGATTAATAAGGAAAAAACCTCATGATCATTCTCAATTGATGCAGAAAAGACACTTGACAAAACCCAGCACCCCTTCTGGATAAAAACTTAGAAAACTAGGAATAGAAGGAAACTTCCTCCACATGATAAAGGGCATATATGAAAACCCACACCCAAAATTAGACTCAGTGGTGAAGGACTGAAAGCTTTCCCTCTAAGATCAGTAACAAGACAAAGATGACCACTGCCACCCCTGTTATTCAACATTGTTCTGGGAGTTCTAGTCAGAGCAATTAGGAAAGAAAAAAAGGTAAAAGTTATCCAAATTGAAAAGGAGGAAATAAAACTTTTCCTATTTGCAGATGACATGATCCTATATATAGAAAATCCTGAAAAATACACAACAAAGCCACTAGAACTGTTAAATGAATGCAGCAATGTAGCAGGGTATGAGATCAACATGGAATAATCACTAGGGTGTCCATACACTAAAGAGGAAATCAAGAAAAAATCCATTTGCAATAGCAACTGAAAGAATCAAATATCTAGGAATAAATGTAACCAAGGATGTAAAGAACTTGTATACAAGACATTGCTAAAAGAAATCAAGGAAGACCTAAATAAATGGAAAGACATTGCATGTTCATGGATTGGAAGATTAATATGTCAATTCTACCCAAAGTGATTTACAGATTCCATGCAATCCCAATCAAAATTAAAACAGCCTTCTTTGCAAAAATGGAAAGGCCAATTATCAAATTTATATGGAAGAGTTAGGAGACCTGAATAGTCAAAAACATCTTGAAAAAGAAGAACAAAGTTGGAGGACTCACACTTCCTGATCTTAAAACTTATTACAAAGCCACAGTAATCAAAACAGCACAGTACTGGCACAAGGACAGACATATAGACCAATGGAATCAGATTGAGAGTTTGGAAACAAGCCCTCACATTTATGGCCAACTGATATTTGACAGGGGTGCCAAGTCCACTCAATTGGGAAAAAATAGTCTCCAACAAATAGTGCTGGGAAAACTTGGATATCCATATGGGGAAAAAAAAAGTGAAGATGGATCCCCTACCTCACACCATATACAAAAATTAACTCAAAATGAGTCAAAGACCTAAACAAAAGAAGCAAAACTATATAAAACATATAACATGATAATGGTTTAATATCCAGAATATATATAGAAATCTTACAACTCAACAACAAAAGAACAAACAACCCAATTTTAAAAATGAGTGTGGGAAGTGGATGTGGCTCAACCAGTTGGGTGCCCGCCTACCACACTGAGGTCCTAAAGAGGTTGAGCAGACACTCCACCCACTGCAACAAGCTAATTTGGGGTGATGAAAAATTTTTGGTAATGGATGGTAGTGATTAGTAGTACAACATTGTGAATATAATTAACACCATTGAAACAAACATTTGATTATGGGTAACAGGGGAAATTTTAGGTTGTATATGTGTTACTAGAATACATTTTTTTGAAAGCATAGAATTATACACAAACAGTGAAGCCTAATGTAAACTATAGACTATAGTTAATAGTATAATTATAATTATATTGTTTCATCAGTTGTAATAAAGCTTCCACACTAATGTTAATTGCTAATAATAGGGAAAATTGCACATGAGGGAGAGTATTTGGGAACTCTGTATTTTTGCCTGGTTTTCTCTAATAAAAAATAAATTAAAAAAAGCAAAATGATAGAAAGAGAGATACCCTGAAAACACTCATTCAAATGTCACTCCCATCTGCTTTTCCTGGGAAAATATGTACCATTCAAAAACACTGACATCACAATATGAAGAAAACTTTTCTTTTAACTTACTATTCTGAGTCATCAGCTCTGCTTAAGCTATTTCTTATTTTCAAGTGGGCTAAATACCAGTTTAATTAGGAATGAATTAATCTTTCTCATGTTGTTTCAAAGGTGGCTCTCACTATCAAGGCTGTTTCTGTAGTGACAAACAACACTAAACGTGTAGACTGATTTTGACTCTAAGGCGAAATCAACCTGGCTATTCATATATAATCCTTTAAACGAAAGAAACACACAGTCCCCCAAGCTCACACGTGGCTCTGGATGTGTGTTAAGCATCATAAATACATGGGATTTGTACGTGTGCTCCCAGGTAGGCATGCACACACCGTCAGCTCATAGCTCCTTGGAGAACCACCCATGTTCTCTTCCTCAGCTTGAACATAACACATATGGTTCCTGTCAGTAGCACTCATCTAGAGAGATAAAAATCCTGCAACAGCTTACTTCAGCTTCTCTCCAGTGGCCCTTTCCTTTGATTTCTAAGATATCGAGTGGCTATTCACTAACCCCTATAATTGTCAACTTTACCCAGTCCCACCTTTAAAAGAAGAGGAGTGAGATGGCCCATTTCAAAAAACCTCATTCCAGTATATTTCACAATTAACTAAACCATCTTAATTCTTTCTGATAGTAGCTTTCTTTAATTTTTCAAAAGAAGAAGAAAAATGGAAAGATACATGTTTGATTGTAAGTAAAAACTTGAGAAATTATTTAGGAACGTGTAGCATAATTTTCTTTCTTAACATTCAGCATTAAATCTATTTGGTAGGATTCAAATAAGTGTGGTCGTGAGCATGGGCCACTTTCTTCCATGCTAACTTTTACAGATATGAAATGGGCATTGTTTTCTTCAAACCTGGCTTGAATTCAACTTGAAACCTTGTTTTCTTTCTTTTTGTTCTTCCTGTCCTTAACTTTTCCTCTGCGATGTGAAAATCCAAGGCAGATGTCTTCATCTCTCTGGAATGCTTTTAACCTTAATGAAGAGTTGTAATAAATCAGTTCTTTTCAACCTGCTTTCCATCATCAACACATAAATACTGTTCGAGATATTGGTCTCCACAGAGATTATTAGAAATAATTAGGACAAGTTAGATTTTACAGTTATTAGTTTGTAAACAGGCATATAGTTGCTATTTGTTACCTAGCTTTAATATGTAGGAAGTTATCTTGTCCCTATCTCTAGAAACTGTAGTTATGGGACCAGATCTTTTAAAAAAATGCATCAATAATTAATTGTTAGGCTGGAATATATGTGTTTATTTGCATATATATACACACTCATATATGCATCTATATAACATAAAGAATTATTAAAGCAAAATTGGTAATTCTGAAAGTTACATGTATAAATTACATCAATTTGCACATAAACTAGGAAATGAAGAACACTTTTCACTTTAAGATTTTCTTGATTAATCTTATGAGATTAGAATTTACCTTTTCATAGTCAAAGTATTTCAATTGTTTCATATTTTGAACTTTTTATTGGCTTAGGTTTCACAAATGCCAATTTCTTTAATAAACAAAATTCAGTACTCTGAACTCCTCTCATTAATACACAGAAGAAAAATAACTTGCAAAACCTCAGCCCAAGAAGAGAAAGGTAGTATAAATAACCTCATAAAATGTGACATTCGGTGACCTATTTTAAAGGGATGAAATTTGGTAATAGCAAAACAAATCGCTACTTTCCGAGAGCACATGAATTAAGATGCAGCTAGGATTAATGCTAAAACCCTCAACTAAAAATGAGTGACTCTGAAGAGGTGATGGCCTTGCAGTATACTAAGCTAAGATAAATTTTTCTGATGGTGACATCCATAAGAAAATTTTACAAGGCAGACTAACTACCTATCTTGATTCCCAAATGTTTAAAAAGCTGTTTCTGGCTTCCAATGAATCAAACTTACTTATTCACCTTTCAAGAGGCCATAAAGTTCCATGCAGGAAACTCTGAATCAGAAATTATGAGACTTGGGTTATGAGCCTCCTTCTCAAGAGAGGAGAACTAGGCCACCCCAATTCTGTGGAATCCTTCTGCCATTTTATGTTTCCCTCCCCCGAGTGACTAAGTTATAAAAGCTTTGTATATATTTGAGTCAGTGGGGTGCTCAAGTCCAACACTTAGTTCCCAATGTCAGCTCTGCCACTCATGTAACACTAGGAAAATCACTGCCTTGCCGAGCCTCAGCTTCGTCACTTATAAAATGGGCTAAAGCTATTCTGAGGATGTGTGTGAAATTGCTTGTGAACAGCACAGTGACATGCAGCTGTCAGGGCAGGCTGTGTGTGTATTGTAGATGCTTCTGTTGGTGGCTTGGTTTTTATTGACCTATCTGACCTTCAGCATTTGTAACTTTACCCTTTCCCTTTCCAATTCCTTTCCAAAGCAGCATTTATTTCTTGGCTCACAATTCCAGGTAGAGCAGGACGAGATCTCAAAAGTCATCTAGTTTAAACTCCTAATACAATTTGAGAAACAGAGGCTTGGAGAGAAACCCAAGGTTCCAAGGTCCCTCAGAGAACCAGGACTTGAATCTAGGCCACTAAACTGCCAACACTCTTCTCCCTTTCTTCCACTCATTCATTCATTCCACAAACATTTATTGAGATCCTATTATGTGCTAGGCACAGAGCTCCTCTAATTCTCTCTTTCAAAAACGTAGTCTGTAAAAGCATAACAACATCTTTCAATGTTGATGTGGATGACTGAATGAACAGCCAGATCACAGTTTAATCATTATTATATCACATTTTTTACAGTCATATTGGTACTTTTCTATTATTGTTATTGTTATCATTGTTATTGCTAGGGAAGCTTTCCTTTAAGTGAGCACTTAGAAAGAGGTCCAAGGTAGAGCTCAGACAAAAGCAGAGCTGCTTAGACTGAAACAGGAGTGTTCCTACCACTAGAATACCCTGGGGCACCTCAGTCAAAACCCCAGAGTTTCCACAGTATCAGAATTTAAGAGCCATTGCTTTGCAAGATTCTCTTCCTTGGGCTTGACTTAGAGTTGTCATCTCTAGATAGAGTACAGTAGGATGCACTTTTGTTTCAAGGAGCCAGAGAAGCTCTTGTCAGTCATAAAAGGTTAAACTTCTCTTCTTTCCATCACTGTATCTAACACCTTGAGATAGTGGTTAAGAACTTTGCATTTCCTTATTTGGGAAGACACTTCCTTTGGGTCTCCATATGCTACTTTGGCTATGACTGGCTGCCTTTCTCTAAAATATAGGCCTGTTAAGACTTTTCTAACTCCAGATGAGTGAGGTTGTTTGTTGGCATGACAATAATTTGTAGTAACATTTTAGTGTTATTGACAAATTCATGGTCAGAAGTATATTTTGTAGCTTCAAAGTCATCTTTACAGAAAGGTGAGTGGTGGGTAATACGTTTTAATAAGGTTCTTTCTTCATGAAAATAACCCATCCATGAAAACTATTGTATTGGGAATACACCAGGACTAATTATGGTGAGCAAGTCAAAATAAAAACTCACAAAAATACATATTTATAAAGCTTTCTATGGAATATGAAATCTGTAGGCTAAATGACTTCCAGTTGTCTCTAGGATTAATGTATGACAACTCTAGTTTATACATGCCTTGGACTAAAACCATTTCTGTCAACAACTTTGGAGGAATACAGCCAAGTTTCAGGTTCATGTTGGGTTATGGGATGCATTTTCGCTATAACTATACCCATTTGCTAAGTGTTTTATTATCAGAGCTCCCCTTTCTTTTGTGGTCAATGAACCACATCAGCTTTACTGGTCTAATCCCCAGGACTTTTCACATTAAATTACTTATGTTGTTTCTTCACAAAAAGAAAAGAAGGAAAACAGTATTTCTGCTCCATGTGACACTAGGAATAAATTATGTAGAATTAAACCATTTTAGTTTGTGGCATTATTATGTATACAAAGTTGGATAATGAAGGGCCAGTGCTAGAAAATAATGCTAATTTTATCCAAAATAGACTCATCTTATTTGAATAAATATGATTTTTTTTAATTTTTAGTGTTATTTGATCCCCCCGTGTTAATTTTTCTCTATTTTAGTTATATGTGATATACATGGGAGAAAATAAAATGTTGATTGAGCATTCCAAGTATTTTCTAAAAATAAAAACCTGGAATTTCACTTTTCAAATATCAGTTTGAAAACAAAGTAGTCCCCTAAGGGTTGAGGGTGGATCTCATCCTTCCAAAGTCCAGTTCAATTTCCAAAGACTTTCTCTGTGGTTTTAAGCAGCAGAGACACTTTAGCTTACTACAAGAAGCTGCTTTTGACCACTGATGAGGTACAGAATCTCGCAGAGGAGGCAAGCCAAGCAGCCACGCAAAGGACACACTGAGCAGGGCAGAACCATGAAATGACCGACAGGCTTTTTGTTTTGTTTCATTTCACACCTTCTAATGTACGCTCTGAATGCTGGTTACTACAGAGAATGAATACAAATAAGGAGCATCATATTTTCCCCCTGTCACAACCTGTTCCAGGAAAGCACTGTATTCCAAGAGAGAAGTTTAGGATAGTATATTTGCTTCTCTATGCTTTCTCCTCTACATTAGCCTTACCAAGGTGCAATGGAGCAAAATATAAAGCCTGCAGTAGGGATGGAAATGAAGGGAAAAGTGACCGACCAGCTGCCTCAGCTCAGCCACTGTCCTGTTGACATACAGATGCACAGAGGGGCCCGCTTTACTGGTATAGAAATAAGAGTCCACCAGAACGATTCAAAAGAAAAATGAGGAATGCTAGAGTGTGTGAATGTAACTTGGTTTCTTTCTGGAGCAGCAAACCCTTAGAGCTGACAGGTCCAGTTACAAGAATTTATCCTAAGAAACATGACTATATACCAAGATTTCATTGCAGATGTGTTCATTGTAGCATTGTTTATAACATGAAAAACTGGAAATGACTTTAATTTCCAGTATAATGATTTGGTTAAGATATGATATAATTACATGCAGAATATTAACAACATTAAAAATAATGCTGTCATGAGAATATTCTCACTGACTTGATTTTGTGATAATCAGGGTAGGCTAAACATTTGCTATATTGGAAACCATGCATGTGTCCCCAGACCTAGTTTTTCTCCCTAGGTCTGGTTTTTGGAATGCTGGTGATAAACTAAGCTTGATTTAGTATATGACCATCTTGTATGGAAAAAGACTGTAACTTTGTGTATCTTTGGTCAACCTTAAGAGATATAGCAGGAGAACAGATGTGGCTCAGGCGGTTGGGCATCCGTCTCCCATATAGAGGGACCTGGGTTCGATCCCCGGGACCTCCTGGTAAAAATAAAAAAAAGAAACATATAGAAGGCATGTGGGCCACCAGGCCCCACGTGCAGGTGCACCACCAGGCCCCAAAAGCGGGTGAGCCGCCAGGCCCCGTGTGCAGGTGCCCCATCAGGCCCCGCGAGCCATGCAGCAAGATGGTGACATAACAGGAGAGTGACACAAGGGAGAGCCAAGATGAAATGCACTGAAAAACCGGGAACTAAGGTGGCACAGGCGGCAGGATGCCTCTCTTCCACATTGGAGATTCCGAGGATCGAATCCCAGTGAAGACAGGAGGAGAAAGATGAGAAGAGAGAGCAGGAAATGGACACAGAGAGTTGCCCAGTGAATGACCACAGAAACATAAAAAATGGGGGCAGGGGGGTAAAAATGAATAAAAGTAAATAAATAAATAAATCCTTAAAAAAATGTATAGGGGAGGAAGATACGGATTATGGTTAGTGGTAATACTTTGACAATGCTCTTTCATGAAAACAACAATGCAGGGTGTTTGTGTGGGGGGGTGATGTGTGGGAGCCCTGTATGCTTTGTGTGTGTTTGTTTTGTAAGTTCATGATGTTTACTGAACACTTATGGTTTATGTATGTTCATGTATGAATGATATACTTCAATAAACTGTTTAAAAAATAATAGTAATGTTGTCAAAGTATATTTAATGAGATGGAAGATTCTGTGATATATTGATAATTGACAAGGACCAATTATATTAAGAATTGTGTGTATGTGTGTGTGTAAAATAAATATTGGAAAGATATGTACTAAAATGTTAACAGTAGTTATCTCTGTATTATTTTGAGTTATTCATGTATATCTAGATGTTTTGAAATAAACATTAATTATTTTAATAGTAAGAATATATTGTTTAAATATTGGAAAAAGAGAAATGTCCTAAACAGATGAAATGTTTGTGGGAAATTGACTGAATGATTAATTATTTAGAAATCTGCATTATACATTCACGTTTTCAGTGCAATCAGCAATAGAACATGGTTTCTTTAAAGAAAGCCTTAATCGTTTCTTTAGGAAAGCTGTCTTCTACTTGGCAATCTAGCAGCCTATCCATTCACATGTTTTACTTTTATTCTTTTTCTTCCCCCAAACAAAGTTCAGATTTACAGCACCTGCCATTGCTTTTAATGTAGTAGTTGCACCTAATTTCTATAGCAGAGTGAAATTCCACCACTCTCCATTCCACGTTTTGCCTTCAGCAACGAGCAGTCTGGGAGACATAAAACCAAGATATTTTCTAAGGGCAGGTAGCAGAGACTCTTACTACATATGAAATACCAGAGCCACCCTAAGCCAGAAGGACGTTTGCTAAAAAGGTTGCACATAAGCACCAGATAATTTTAAGCTGCTCAGATCAGGCAACTTTTGAAGTTGGAAATGAGCGCCTTAAGTCAAAGAGGTCTTTGAAAAGAATCATGAGCCATCTTCCAGATAGAATCACAAAGTGCTCATCTGGAAAAGATGTGAATTTGACCTTTGAATAAACAACATGAGATAAAAAAGAATAATATGGAATTGCCTTTTTTTCTTGCCAAAGCCTGAGAGGCATTATAACAAGATGGTTAAAGACATGAGGTATGGAGTCCCCTGGTCCAAATACTGGCTATGTGAACTTGAATGTTGTTTGATCTCTCTGTGCCTCAGTTTTCTCAGCTGTTAAAAAGGTACTAAAATATGCTAATCTCATAGGGTTAAAATAAAGATTAAATAAAATAATGTTGGCACTTTGCATATGTTTGACACGGAAAACAATCAACATTCTATTGATGTTATAGTTTTTATTCTTTTTAATTATTTTATTTTATTATTTTCATTTAGTTCAGTCCCATAACCAATCATAGGACTGATCTTGCTATGAATTCCAAGAAATAAAAGACAGTCTTTGGAAATGTTTAGAAACAAGAGGCATATTCCAAATTTGCTTTATATTTATAGATATGGACCAAACTGATTTTGGGGTGAAATCCATAATTCCATTCATAATTGCAATTCATAACTTTTTCTCAACTGCTCTTTGCTTCAAATTATACTCTGACATAGCTCTTTGCCCTCATAAGCATATAGGTGATCAAAACAATCGATTGCCTCTTTAGGGTGGAATAATGTGGGTCAGTCATAAGTAGTGCTTTAAAAAAAAAACTGCCCTTTAAAACAGGAAAGGGCTTGTGTGTTTCCCTAATTTTTCAAACTAGTCAAATAGCAAAGATTTATCCATTTCCTGTTAATTTCATTGTGGTTGTGGGGATGAACATCATTAACAACTCTAAAACTAGCTCTATAAGGCAGAGAAATCCCACTTATTCTTAATCACCATACCCACTTTCCCAGTATTTCATCAAATCATTGTCACCTAAAGGAACAAGTGACACTTTAGGACGTCCTGAGTTCTACTCCACTGAGCACAGTGTAAGATGCTAACAATTTAGGTGTGAAAACTGAACCACACACTCTGTTAGCCATCCTTGATGGAAGTAAAAACCCAGCCGTGTTCTTTATATTATGCCCATCACTCACATTTGAACATGTAAATCCATGTTATGACCTCTGGACTCCAAATATTATCATTAGCATATATTATGACAGCAAAGAGAAACATCATTGGGCCAAATGGCACAATAAATGGATTTTAATTTTGAACATGAAAAAAATAAAAGACAATTTGCCAAGAACAAAGCTAGCCTCTGCGAAACATGAATGGACCCATCAATCCATTAACTAACTGTTCAAGACACTCAGGCAATAAGGTGCACTGAAATCATCCCAATTATCTTCATTCAGAAAAAAAATGCTCCCGTTACCTGCTTTCTTAAGAAAACACCTCCACTGTGAGGATTCTAAAGAGAGAAATGATATCAGCTTTTTAAAAAAGTAATCAATATATATTTGTGCTATAGTTTGAGGATGGGACATGTGAGATCCATATAGCATAAAATAAATAAATACTAAAACTAAAAGCCTGGCTGCCAAAGCCATTCAGAATTCTCTGCTACTTGTAGTCAAAACCTAATGCTGGGAACTGAGGCAAAGAAGCAAATGACCGAGGACTAGAAGGTTCAAAGCAAAAGAAAGTCTTAGAATTAAGTTCAATGAGGGCAGGGTTTTTTGTGTTTTCTTCTCTGCTGTGTTCCACGGTGACATAGTAGGCATTCGGTATTTCTTGAATAGATGAATGAGTGAATGAATGAATGAATGAATTTAAGTGAGATCTATTTCCCTCAGACAGAGCTGACAAAAAGTTTCACTGTTCCCTAGAGAGGGGAAAATAGAAGATAGTATAAGAAACACCCTGTACGTCACTTATACCTCCCTTGCTGTGTGGTGAGCACACTGAATTCTAACAATTCTCCAGTCAAATACTGGAGCCCTGAGTAAACAAACCAGCTAAGCAAAACTCGTCATAGAGTGGTGTTCCCACAAGTCTTATTCCTCCCGAGTGCACAAACTTAGGAATATAAAGTGCAGGAGCCATGTATTCCCTGGTTTTATTTCTTCAGGCACTTAGGATATGTTGGCCACTAGCAAGGAATTACATGAAAATTGAAATTCTGATGCCTAAATTAGCAAAGAACTTTATAATCAGGAAAAAATATTAATTGTTTAAATAAATCACAAATTTGGATCAAGGCCTTGAAAAGGTTAAAGTTTCAGTGTAAGTGGCAACCTTCTAAATGATCCTAAATTCTAAGGCTTGTTTTTGCCACAGTATTTCTGCTTTATTAAAAAACATAAGATTTTATAGAATGTCACCATCAAAACAGTTCACCAACCATTATTGGAATCAATATTTAATATTTTGAAGTTGTTCTATTTTAATTCCTTTGATATAATGATTTTCCAGCATTTTCTACATGCCCTTCACTGTTGAAGATGCAAAAAGAAACACATAATACAACTTCTGCCTTCTGAAAGCTTACATCAGATAAAATAATTAGAGAACATTATAAGACTGAAACAGCCAAGGGCTAAAATATGTGGTATGGGCTGTGCAGGCCATGGAAAATCAGGCACATGAGGGCAATATGGAGGACAAGGTACGAGTGATGGAAGAAGCTGGGGTTGAGAGGGGACCTGAAAGGGATACAGTGGAGGGAGAGGGCATTTGAGGCAGTGAATTGTGTATGCAAACATGTAGCAGTGGAAAAAGCCAAGCAAAATAAAATGGAGTGTATACTTTTTTAAATTCTAAAAGCACCTATTAGCTAACATTTATTGAATATTATTAAGGCCAGATTGCCTTGACTCACATCATTTAATTTAAGCCTTAAAAAAATTTTTTTTAAATAATGAGGTAAGATACTATTATTATTCCCATTTTCCAGATGAGGTTTAGAGCATAACTTGCCTGCACAGCTAGCAAGTAGTGAAACCAGAAGTGAAACCAGGTAACGCAGCTCCCAAGACATATTATGTACATTACACCAATTCCTAGAGTTCTACTTGTGCTATTCCTATTAAAGAGGATAGATAGGCTTAGCCCAATGTTAGTGATAAAAGCATTTTTTGTGAGGAAACTATCTAGAGATGGGAAGAAAATTTCCACAATCGTGAAATATTCTAGGTCCTGAAGAGGACTTTTACCTGGATTCCATTCTGTAAAACGTGCATGTGCTCACAGACGATGCAGCTCTTTGATCATAGAATCTGCTGTTATCACAGAGTTCAAGGAAGGCATCCAAGTACTACACTGTAGGTCAGCCAAAGAAGCCAAACCCCAGCAAGTCACTTAACCTTTCCTCATCTCAGTTTCCTCCTCTTAAATGAGGGCGAAAAACTTGGTGATCTCTAGGGTCCATTTTAAGATTCTGCACGTGTTTTATAAATGACACTAACAATTTCGGAAAAACTTTAGGATTCCAGAAATGGAAATGTCAACCGAATAATGCGTAGCAGATGCCATGTGGAAGTCCTGTCATGACCGCTCTTGAAAAATAAGCCTTCTTTGTTTCATTAGCGACACAGGAAGGCAAGTACCCCACTAAGACTTCCTTTAACAACTTGAAAGTCTTTATCTGAAGACAAATGCAAAAGGACTGGCTTGTATTGTATGGAAAATGGAAAAATGTGTATTTAATAGAATTTTTTTCAGAAAAGCACCATAGTCTCATACCTTAGTTAATCTAAATATTTAAGAGAATGAAATACATTTTACTAAAATTTGCTTAAAGTCAGCAGTATCACTAATTGAGTTCTTGTTAAGACAAGTGATGAATCAACTTAAAATATCTATTTCCTGGCTGTTTACGTTTAAATAACACTGTTTCCTAAGGAGAAACTTACAATTTAAGCACTTCCGAATTTAAGAGAAACAATGTGAAATTAAACCTTTGAAGGACTCTGGGTGAGCTCCTAAAGCATGTCATATAATGATTTTAGTTTCCTGAGCCCCAGCATTTTCATGACCTGTAATAAAAGTGAGAAGAGGTGAGAGATTTATATATATATATATATTTTAAATTTATCTTTTTAAATTTACTCTTCAGAATATCTTCATGATTTTTTACTAGTCTGTTCATGATTGCTCTTGAAGTGAACTTCTATGTATTTTTTTCACATGGCTTTTTTTTATTTTTTTACTTATTGAGCTATAATATACAAACAGTAAAATGCGCAAGTCTTAAGTATACAGCCCAATGAATTTTTTAGATATGTATACACTATGTTAACCATTGTCCAGATTAAGACAGAAACGTTTTCATCACCCAAGAGTTCCTTTATACACCTTTCTATTCAATACCTGCTCCCACACTGAAGTAACCAGTATTGTGATTTCTATTTCCACAGAATAGTTTTGCCTGTCCTTGAAATTCATATAAATAGGATAGACTTCTGCGTGGCCTCATACAGTATGTACTCTTGGTATCTGGCTCCCTTCACCTAATAAAACATTTTTCAGATCCATCCATGTTGTTGTGGGTATCAGTAGTTCATTCCTTTTTATTGCTGAATGCAAGGATACACGACAGTTTGTCCACTTTGATGGATATATGGATTCTTTTGAGGATCGGGCTATTATGGATAAAGCTGTGATGCATATTCTTGTACAAATCTTCTTGTGGACATATGCACTTGCTTCTTTGGGGTGTATTCCCAGAAGTGGAATTGCTTGGTCATAGAGTAGGTGGATATTTAGCATTCTATTCTCTTTTATTAACATTGTCTAAGAGTCACCATACTAAACCTCTCTCGGCCCTTCTGGGTACATGTCGTTGAGATCTGTAGACAGGGGGAAAGTGGGCTTTCTGAACATTTTCATATCAGTCTCCCAGATCCAGAGTTTAGGCAGTTACTAAATAGAATGGCCGCAATTTTTCAGCAGCTCCCTGTTCACACATAGAGTGTGGATGTATCTTTCACATGCCTCACAGGTGCAGGGAAAATCCTGCCCTTCTGCCATCAGTGACCAGGTGATGCTTCAAAACTCAAAATTTTCATAGCAGGAAATGCATCAAAAAATCAAATCCTGGCGTATGAGCTTCCTTGGCAAGGCCATCCTGACCTCTCATTTGACCACTCAGTCTTCCACGCCATTTGATAACCCATCAGGACTAAGACTTCCCTGCATCCCTGAATCAAGCAGCAGACTTCAGCCTCAGGAAATCTCAGTCATTTTGAAACCCATCTCCTTCTTTTCAGATAATTATCTTTCCTCTGATTTACAGTGTCTGCCTGCAGCTGTTGAAAAGGTGGTCTTCATCTAACCAGATAGCAAGAAGCCAGAAAGTATATTTCCACAGCTGCATCACCCACCCTGCGTTCCCACCACCAAGCTGGCCAGCCCCTCACTCCCTCCAGCTATGAATCTGTAATGTGCCTTGGGTCATAGTTGTGTCTTTGTCAGCAAACTCTTATAATTCTGCCCCCAAAACAGAAAGAGAAAAATACCCACAGGGCTCAAGGAGAGTATCTCCTTACACAAATCTTTTTTTCTGGTAAGAGGTGACCCATAGCCAGAACCGGAGATTTATATATGCATTTTGACATAAATCTGCATCTGTAATTATGAGTCATAATGATCTTTATAGGCTGCACTAAATTGGTGAAGAAGAGTTACTGTTATTGACAAAGAATTGACTTGAACATTAGTGGAGGAAGAGCTAATGATTTCTCTTTCTTGAGGAGTGGGACTTCTTTTCCAGTTGTGAGTCACTTCGAACCCTGGCCTTTGTTAAATATCTTTTCTCATCTGAAAACCAATATAGCTGACCCTCACAAACACATCTTCTATCTTCAGATCAGTACAGATGCATAGAGATTTCGAAACACGTACTGGAGGCTTTTGGGATCCTTTCAAAGACAGTGATCAGGGTCTGCAAGGTGACTGAAGAGACCCATGTAGGTTTTGTGAAAGCGGGTTGTCTGTGAGCCGCATTCTCGGGTCTGAACGACCAAAGCCTATTTTTAGCTGGGCATGCTGGGATCCAAGTGTGGATCTACCATTAGCATTAATAGAGCACTGCCGGCAGACTACTGTGTCGGCGGCCCAGAAAGTGTACTCTTTAGAGCAGTGGAAGGTTGAAGTGAGCTGTAAATCACAGCCTTATCATACTTGCATGTTATTGGCAAGTCTGCCTAAGAATAGAATCTCATTACTTTAATTCTACAGTATTCTTAGGTTAGCCAACCTTTATTATTAATAACAGAATTTCACATTTATACAGCACTGTCTGCTCAAAAGAACTTCACAAATTATACACGTAAAACTTTCCTACCTTAATGTAACAAGCTCTGGGTTAAGAGAGCAGGAGGTAGGTGGTGAGTACTGCCTCCCTGTCTCTAGCCAAGAAGGAGGAATGAGAAAATGTCGCCAGGTGGCTCTAGACAAAGCCACCCTTTGAAATTGAACCATTTTCCCAAAAAGCATTTTAATTCTTTGAAGGCATGTTGTATTTTTCATTGATGATTTGCAAGGTCCTGAGAACAGTCATAGCAACCCCAAGAATAACAGACAGCTCCCTGGCTGTGTCTATATATTCAGGTCTTAAATGAGTTTGGGAAACAATAACAACAAAAATGCATGCTTTTTCCACTTCCTAACCAACCAGGTGGTTCTGAGGAGCATTTTGGGGGGCATGGAGGTCCCAAGCCCAGCTATTTAGAATGGAAAGAGAGTGGAATATTATCAGCCACCTTTCAGCTTACCCCAGTACTTGACCAAGGTTTTGTGGAACAGTTAGAAGAGTTAGTAGCTGTGTTTTCTGGATAGATACAGTGTGGGTGTGTGAAGGAGGTCTTCTGAGCATAGAGCAGTGTTGCAGGCAAGGTTCTAGTTCAACACTACAGCTTAAAACCATGTGTGTGAGAAACAGAGAGAAATAGACAGTTGAGTGGTGGCAATGGGTATGCAGACAGCCTGCAATTCAGTGGACCAAACACTGGGATGGGGTAATCTCTATACACTCAGTGCATCTAAAGAAGCTCATAAGGCAGGACTTCCACAACAGTAGGCATTTATTAAGTGCCTTCTCCTAGTTGAGTACTGTTCTGAGAACTGGGTAAGAAAACACTGAATAAGACAGTCTCTACCCTCCAGCAGCTTACAGCCTAGGAGAGGAATAGATCAATACAAAGGGAATTTCAATAAGTGGGAGAAGCATTTTTATAAGAGCAGAATACATTAGCGTATTTAGGAGCCCACGGGAGAGGAGCATGACCAGGTTGGGATGGTCAGGGAGGACTTCCTAGAAGAGGTGGCATTTAAGGGAACCAAACAAGGCAGGAAGGAGAAGAACCCTAAAGCATAAGGAATTAGCACATGGAGGGCCCTTGAGGCAAGGAAGAGAACTGCACAATCCTAGCACCAAAAGTGAGTACGTGAGACTGGGATGTATCTGGTGAAGGGCAAGTAGTAGCTGATGGGACTGGAGAGGACTGAAAAGCAAGATTGTGAAGGGCTTTTTGTGTCTCCTTAAGGAGCTTGAACTTAAAGTTGAGCGTAATGGGGACTTCACAAAGTGGTATTTTAATGCGATAGGAGTAAGTTTTCTGTTTTGAAATACAGCTTTTCAGCTCATAGTTGTACCCCTGGAGCTAGCCTGCACTTTCTTGTTCCCCCTTATTTTCTTTTTTCTTACTTCTGTACACACTGTCCCAGGCTAAGTACATCTCAGCACTGAGTCAAAATAAGCATACCAAGTCTTTCTGTGAACTGCGAAGTAAAATCAATGGACAGACCCCCAAGACAGTGGTTGGTTTGGGGCACATTCAATACTTCCTGCTGTTTTTGTGACATCAGAGTCTCAGAGGTGCATCCTACAAAATGTCAGAGTTTTGTGCTCTTTTGATGGCTTAATGCATAGAAAGAGGACAAAGGGGGCCTGCACACAAAAGGACATTTCTCTTTTATTGATCTTGATAAATATGCTTGTTCAGGAAAGAAAAGGTGAACCGAACAGTCCGTGTGTCTGACCTGGACAGGAATGTATATGTGTTTGTGTTTCAGAGATGGGGAAAAGCTTCATGAATGGCCATCCTGCTGGACTGTTAACTCCTATCACGGTACCTGAAAACATTTAGAGTATTGGTTATCTCCATCTTGCAAAGTTTCAGGGAGCCACAGTGGATCAGATTGTTGTGCATAAACACCTCCGAAGGCTTCTGGAAATGGAAGAGTTCAATTGCCATTCTTCTTCGTCCCTTTCTTGCTCCCCATGAGAGAGGATTTTCCCACCATATGGCTTCTGGAGAAGATCCTGGAGTTGCTGGTCTGGATGCAAAACATGAAAACTGGGCTTATGATTATGGGCTGTCCCTGCTCCTTGGAAGATTTGCTTTCTTCCTCAACTAGTACATTTTCCTCAACTATAAAATGGGGGTTGGGGGCAGGATTTGATGAAACAATCCATGTGAATAGCAAAATACAGAGCTGCTCTATAGGAAGACCTTATTAAATGCGTTAGCTGCTTCTCATCTTCTTCTGGTTCCTGTGCGCCAGCCTGGTTTTGATCTATTTCTTCACTCTAATCTACAGGTCCTATGTCCAACATGGTAGTTTGTCCTTATCTACCAACTTCCAAAGATTCTCCAGGTACAGCCCATGCACAGGCCTACCCTCTACTTTGATTGTTCAATTTTGCCTTGGCGCCCATGGTTCGCATTCCTTTCCTGTCTATAGTGGTAGCACCATCAGTTCCAGGGAGCCCTGTCTATTGATACAGGATCCCCTGCCCTAAGGAGGCAGGGACATCGGGTAACTTAACTCATGCAGGTTAAAGACTAGATAGCAATTTCTGAAAATCCTTTGCTGTGTACTTGGTGCAATTTTGGTTGCTATGGAAACTATCCTCTGGTTGACTTAAGGAGTACACCAAACCTCTCCTGAAGGGTCCCGTGTCACTGTCATATTCACCAAACAATCTAGGTCATTGTTCGAAGGGATTCTTTGGAAATAAATTGTCTAGTTCCTGCTTAAACCAACAAACAGCTTCGTTTGGTTATTATTATATCCCCCAACAGGTACTTACATCATTATTCAATATAGTGCTATTGTTTAGAAAACACTTTTGTATTGGAGAGTTTCTGTTAAAGAAAAGGACTCAAACTTATGCTAGAGCTGGGTGAAACTACATCCATACAATGCATTGTGAATTGGCACATCCTTTATAGAAAGCAATTTGGCAATATACAGGATCCATAAAAATGCTCACATTCTTTTGCCCAGTCATCTGTCTTATTTCTGGTAATCTTTCCTAAGGAAACCATCCAGAATGTAGAAAATGGGAAAATGAAGATATTAACTGAAGCATTTAAAGTATTTTTAAAATGGCAACAACCTAAATATCTACCCAGGGAACTGTGGTAAAATTTATATTGAGCCAATCCATGGAATATTAGCAATTCAATTCTGAGGGCCCATCAGGAACTTTCAGAGGATTCTGTGATGGCATTAACACAGGAGAAAGATTTGAAAGAACATACTTAATGGGTTCTTTCTAATGCAGCCTCCTTTTTGAAAGAAGGTACTTTCAAAATGGCAAGCCACCAATTTTGCTCTTCAAACATAGCATGGTGGATAAATTGCTCTCTGGGAATAGCCCCCAATTCCTAGTAGCACATGGCAATAACCTCCTTCTTCCAGTAAATGATTAGAGTAACTGCTCCTGATTGAAGCATAATTTACATGTATGACTTCATTTTATCCTCACAAAAATCCTAGGGTGCATTTTATCACCCCATTTTACAGATAAGGAAACTGAGTCATGCTGAAGCAGCAGCACTGATCTGTCTGACTTCAAAGCCCAGTCATGAGATAAGGTTGCCCTACAGTTTAGATAAGATCATGAGTGTCAAGCTACAGTAACCTTTCAATAAATAACAGCTGTTATTCTCATAAGCCACTATACAGCATTGCCTCTAGCAATGGTAAAGAATTCAGCTTTTTAAAAAAGTAATTTGGATGCGAAAAGAAACTATTGATACTATGTAGACAAACAGACAAGTTCCAGAAGAATAATTTTGATCAAAACCTTTATCCAACATAGCCTTTTAGTAATTAAGACCCCTATTCTATCAATATCATTTTAATGTCAGTTCCTTGCCAAGCTGGGGATGAAGGTAAAAAATGCTTTTGGTAAATGGGGTCTTTCGCTATTCACTTCACTATTCACCTTCTGCAATGGACAACCAGAACAACTTATCATTGGGGAATTATATTATGGCGCTTCAGTAATGGGGAGAAAGGGAGGGAGGAGGTTTGAAGATATAGAAGAGCAAGAATAAATCTGGTATGAGAAAATATTCTTAATAAATGGATTCATTAGCATGACTGTATAAACTGTCATTTGATGAAGTTAAATGAAGCAAATATTTAATGGTGGTAGGTTGTAGTGATCCAATTAAATAATCAATTTCCTTAGAGTAAGAGCATTGTTCTTAAAAATGGAGTCTTTTCACACAACATATGGAAATATCCCTTGACGAACATAATGTTCACCTTTTATTGCATGCAAAGCTTATTTTTAAAAAACATGTTGAGCCAAGTCCCATTTTTCTGCCTCACATCTAATTACTGCTCCATTGCACCCCTCAGGTGGGACCACCTGATGAGCTTTGCCTCCCATTAGAAGGCCAAAAAGAGCCATCTCAGGGCTAAGTGAGGACAGAGAGGCTGGGCTGCCCCAGGTTTCTGGAAGCAAATTCCATTGAGCCAGTCTGCAGCAGTGAGCAAGCTAATATTCATTTCAAAAGGTAAAATCTAGTAGAAGCAAGTTCTTGCTTTGTTTCTGACAGTCATCAAAGGCTTCACTCTATTAAATGGAGTATACGCTTAGTTTCTTTATGCCTCTCTGCAATATTTTTCTGCTTCTAGAAGTTCCAGGACAGAATTTCATTACCTGTATTGAAATGGGCATTATTTTGCCTCTCCTCTCCATTTCGGCTATTTATGTTTGGTTGCTTTCCTGAAATAATGGCAAACAGAAATGCCATTCAAGCTATTAAAAAAACAAA
>JAQZBX010013428.1:17097-30854 GCA_029593785.1 Cabassous unicinctus | reverse complement strand
CACTCTTTAGCCTTCCTTCTAGTAATATACATGACCTTAGACTTTCCCTTTCAACCACTGTCATACCTATATATTAGCACTACTAGTTACAAACAGTATGATGTGCTTTCACCTTTTCTACTCATTTCCAAAGATTTACAAACAACTTTTTTACCAATTCTGCACGGATTTGGTAAAATAATTTATTCTTATTAATCAGGATCTGCCCCATCTGTTAAAGTTTCTGAAAGGTATACTTTTTTACTGGAGAATGATGACAGAAATATATATTTAGTAGATAATCTTTTCCTTCTTTATTTTTTTCCTTTTTTAGAGTTGCTTTGGGTCATCTAAAATTTTTTAAGAAAGCTTAGATACTATAAACAAAGTTTAATACTTTTATCCTCCTAATTCTTATCTGGATTCTCTCTTCCTTCTGTTTTTCTACAGTAGAAACAAACCTGTTTGTTGGAAATTCTTCTGAAAACATTTAGTAGGAAAAAGAGTAAATACCTGTTAAATGTGCTCTAATGTACAGCAAAACCTTAATTTTGACTGGGTTAAAACTTCGTTATAAAATATTTTGAAATGTTTTGTTTTTACAGTCTTCTAGCACCTGAACCACCTGGAGTTAGATTAATAGAATATTTGTGATTATTAGAGTTCCTTAAAAAATTCTTTTAAATGAACAGATGAGAACTTTTTGGGTTTACCATATTTATTTACATTCAAAATAAGATCAAAAAGGGCCCACGGGAATGAATGTAGCTCCGTGGTTGAGCGCCTTCTTCCCACATACTAGGTCCCAGGTTCAATCCCCAGTACCTCCTAAAATAATAAATAAATAAGGGCCCAGATTAGTACATATCTTAATTATTAGATGGAGGTAATCTTTTATTCTAACAATTATTTTCCTTTTTTGCAGTCTCTCTTTGCATTCATATTTACATGTAATTGTAATCATAGTGTAATATAGTTTTCTATTTTTTCACTGTGTATTCGATCATCATTTCCATATTGCAATAGTCTTTATATTTATAGCTTTTGCATAATATTCTAGCAATTTGATGAACCATAATCTAGTTCACTTATTATTGAACTTTTGACTTGCTTTTCATTTTTTACCAGTATAAATACTGTTAGATTTAACAACTTCATGTGCATAGCTTTTCTATTCTTTTGAATTATTTCATATATTGATTTTAACCTCTTAAAATATGTTGCCTATGCTATTCTTTTGCTGTCTGTGAAGAGATGTCTCAATTTTAATATTAGTTCTTCCCTGGTTATAAAAATGTAGTACTTGTTCTTTGTAGAAAATGTGGAAAGTACAGTAAGTTTTATATTTAAAACCTATAAATGAATTTTACAATTTCAGGCTTTTCTATAGGCCAGGGTAAAGAAAAAGTTCTGTTCAAAAACAGGAAATGATAGTCCATCAAAGAGTAATGCAGGTGAGAAAAAGTGACTGATAATTCTTACTAGCTGGATATAACAAGGCAGTAACTCCTTACTTACCCTCCATTCTTGGCTGCCATTTCCTTGTATCTGTTTAGGCTGTATTAATTTCTAGTGTATTCCTGACATCCCATAGGTGTGTTCTTGATGTTTAGGTTTGCTCGTTCTTTAAGTAAAATAGATTTTTGTAGGCTAGCCTGAGAACCTTCATTTTGGGGAAACTATTTTTGCCCTCGGTTTTAAATAAGAATGTTCAGTTCAACCTTTGGAACATAATCTGGACCAACCTTTATTCTTTGTTAGATTTTAGAGCTTCACTTTTATCTCATTTTCGGGGTTTGATACTATATTTTTCTTTGTAAAGCAAATTAAAAACTGCTGTTTCCCATTCTTTAAAATATTCTGGACCAAATCAGTTAGGATATTAATTATGGTTTAAAGAAAATTTTAAGGCAACCATTTGTTTTTTTTTGTATTGTTTCCTGAGATAAAATGAGAAGTTTTAGAGCTTTTCCTTCTAAATGTGTAGTAGGTGTAATTTACAGCTTAGTTTTCAAGGAAAATTAAAATTTTTTTTTCATTATTGCTTTTAAAAAAAGTCCATAGCCAGAACTGTTGGCATACTTGAGCATTTTCAGGTAGATCCTCAAAATATGTGCATATTCTAATTGCATTTTTGAAACTTGGTTATTTGAAATTTGAATCTTATAAAAATTTTTAAAATTATAGATATTTATCATTAGAAGCACACTGAATATTCATCCATTCAGAGAAGGTAGATTGTATTTTAGCTCATCGATGTGTAGCTTGTTTAACCTTTCAATAATTGCATAAATTTGAATAATAAAATCCAAATTTAATATTTAAAACTTTTTGCCTAGTTTAAGATTCTTAAATAAACCATTTAAAGTGTCCTTTTTAAAAATCCAAAGTTAAATGAAATAAAAGTTTTCCTTTAATCCATAGTTTTTAAAAAGTTCTTCTTTAACATGTAGAATTGCTTTAACTGCTCCATAAGGATAGAGTTTACTTTATAAGCAGCAAACCTTGAACAAATGACCAAATCCATATCTTCCTGCCATTTGCATCTCTTGTTACCATTGTAAGGGGAATCACTGTTATTTTTAAATAAAGGTTCTTCCCTTTTGTGTTTTTCTCTACATAGTATCTTTGTTTTTTGAACTCAGGTTTGTTTTTAGATTTTGGTGTTATTACAGGTATCATATGTTATAAAGCCATTGTAAGAAAGTTAATAATAAAACACATCAGCATTCTGTAGTGTTTATAAACTAAAAGAAATTTATTTTTAAAATATCCTGTAGAAACCACTTAATCGTGTTTCTCCAAAGAAGATATTTCATTATTTTTAATGCCCTTGCAAATGGTGTTACTGAACAGCTTAACTAAAAATAACCAATGAATACCATTTAAAAACTGAAGTTGACCAACTGCCATAGTCTTTGAGCCAACTTCTCTGGTGTCCTGTATTATTACTCTAGGCCATTTTCTGCAATTATTGGTCTTTAGACCAGAAGCCAGTGTTTGAATATTTCATTCCTATTCTCTATCTCTGTAGCTTACTTCTAAAGTACATATGGCTTGACTTCTTTTACCAGAGGCCTCTAGGCCCCTATTACTATTACTTCTCAGGTTCAGTGCAGATAATTTGCATAGTTAAGCGCTTAACAATATAATTTGAGTTGTAAAACACACTACTCTGCTTTCTTTCTCTTGTTTGCTTTTAATTTTGACCTACTTTGATACCCGTGTTTCCCTGGTTTCCATGTCCAGACATTTTATTATTTATAGACATGATCCTTGACTACGAAAGACGATTGCATCAGGTCAGAACTTTCAAAGGCCTCAATGATAGTAGTTTAGATTTCAGGTGACAGTCACTTAGGTTGGCAACATTGCATTGGCTAATATCAGAGTTGTTTTGATTTGGTGTTTGTGCTTTTCAAACCATTTGTGAAGATGGTAGAATAGCATCTTTCTCTTGTCATTAAGGCATGTTTCAGCATTAAAACTTTGATATATTTATTAAGATAGAAGAAATATTTGTAATCTGTAGAACTTTATTCATACATATTTGCCAAGAAAGCTAAAGTTGGAATGGGAGAAACAGTAATATATAAATCAGGTAAATAAGTATTCCTTCCTTGTCCCTAGCTCCTTGGCCTATCTTTCATTTCTAGAAAGGTATGCCATATTATAACTGATTAGTAAGTTCTGAACACAAGGAATATTTCCCATAGTAAACAACTAACATAGATATTAGAGAAGAGTTTAGTTATGCTCATATAAATAGGTTTTGTGATCCAATTTAGCATTTTTATAGACATGCTTTGCTCTTAACAAGATAGAGGGAGCAGATATAGCTCAAGTGGTTGAGCACCTGCTTTCCATGATCGAGGTCCCGGATTCAATCCCTGGTACCTCCTAAAAACAAAACAAACAAATGAAAAAAAACAACTCTCATTGGGGAGCAGATGTAGCTCGGTGATTGAGCACCTGCTTCCGATGTACGAGGTCCTGGGTTCAGGCCCTGGTATCTACAAAAAAAAAAATCTACTGAAAGGAAGAACTGCTTATGAAAGGCATCCTATAAGCCTGTATCTGAATGAAAATCTGAGTGACAAAGGCTTCATTCTCTTCACTGTTTAGAAAGAATTGATAATACTGAATATTAGACAAGACACCTAAATTTTCATCATAGCCATCAAATCACTGATCTATAAGCAAACACTTGCCTCATATTCTCAACTGTGAACTAAAAGTTAATATTAACTCCTGTACTATACTATTTTACCAAGACCATGTAAAAGTTAGTAGTTTAGAATTTAGAAGAAAGGCAATATAATGTAGTGGAAAGAACCTTTTACTATGCAGGAAAATATTAGACTTGGGTTCTTATTTTGGCTTTGCAAATTAGTTATTAGTTTTCTCTTATTCTTTTCCTCTTATTTTTTAAAGGACCACATGATCTTTAATGGACCAGATGATCTTTAATAACCTGGCTAAGGAAATCTTATTTTATGATTTCGAAAGAACAAGTTAACCAACTACCTGTCTGGAGGAATTAGATAGACTGGAAGATCTTGAGTGCTTTGTTAGCCCACGAAAGTGTAAAGTGCTATGAGATCCTCAAAGAAAGTGAATTAAGATATATATGGAATTATTTTATCTCTTAAAAATCTTTGTATGTACTAGATGTATCCTAAACAACCCCAGGTATATTAATTTTGGAGTTATTTAAAATTAACAATTCACAGATTTAGCTTTTTATGAAGTTTTTTTTGTTTTTGTTTTTGTTTTTCAGATTATTTTAATAGATTAAAGTTATTACTCTAAAATATACAGTTGATTTACTGGGACTACCCCAATAAATCATGATAACTTCCACTGTAAGTCCTTTTTCTATCAGCATTTTATCCTACTTGACTACTGTCAAAGAAGTAGGAAGATTCTCCCTGACGTGGTTTTTCTGTTTTAAGTAAACATTTTCCCTCTTCCCTTGTGAAATACTAAATTTAGTCAAGAAATAGTCTCTCCAATTAAAGTTTATTGCAAGTAGTAGAATAAACTTGTACATCCTATTCTTCTTATATGCCTTCAGACTTTTCAGAGTATCCTTTCTTTAGGATTGTTTTTTCTGTTTTGGCTTTCAAATGTACGTAAGCAATGTACAATGAGAAACAAGAATTTAGAATGCCAATTTACTTTAAGGTATTTTCCATTTTGGAGATAGAGCTGGAAGAAAGAAAAAAAAATACCCAAGGCCATGACTAGAATTTGTTTTTGCTTTATGGTGAATCTATTTTAGATGAAGTGGATCAGAGAAAATAAATAGAACTAACCTAAAGAAGTAAGGTAGGCATACAGTTTTGCTAATTATGGATTCTTTGCCATATTGAATAATAATTGAAAGACAGTTTTGCCAGATGTAGAATTTTTGGTTGGCAATATTTTGCTGTTGGCACTTTAAATATGTCTTCCCACTGCCTTCTTGCCTCTGTGGTTTCAGATGAGAAATGTGCACTTAATTTTTTTTTCATTTTTTTAATTAGAGAAGTTGTGAGCTTCAAAACAATCATACGTAATGCTGCACTTAATCTTATCGAGGGTCCCTTTTATGTACACATTGCTTCTCTCTTGAGGGTTTCAGAATTCTGTCTTTATCTTTGACATTTGAAAGTTTGATTATAAAATGGTATGATATGGGTCTATTTAGGTTTATCCTCTTTGGAGTTTGCTGAGTATTTGGTTGTGAATAGTCATGTCTTCCATTAAATTTGGGGAGTTTTCAGCCATTATTTTTTTGAATATTCTCTCTTTTCCTTTCTCTCTTTCTGTTCCTTCTGTGACCCTCACAATCGTATGTACGCTTGATGGAATCCCACAGGTTCCTCATGTTCTGTTCAGTTTTCTTCATTCTTTCTGTTCCACAGACTGGATGATTTCAATTGTCTATCGTAAAGGTCACTGATTCTTTCTTCTGCCAGCTCCAATCTGCTTTGAATCCCTCTGGAGAATTTTAAATTTCTTTTACTCTGCTCTTCAGCTCTATTTGGTATCTTTTCATAATTTCCATTTCTCATTTGATATTCTCTTTGTGTTCATCTATCCTTTTCCTAATTTCCTTTAGTTCTTTGTCCATGTTTTCCTTTAGCTCTTAGAGCATATTTAGGACCATTTTTAAAAACTCTTTGTCTGGTAAGTTCCAGGTCTAGTCCTCTTTATTGATGGTTTCTAATGCTTTATCTTTCTTCCTTGCATGGACCATTGTTCCTGTGTTCTTGAATGTTTTATAATCTTTTGTTGCAACCTGGGCCTTTTGATATTTTAGTGTATTATCTCTGAAATTTAGGCCCTGAGACATTTGTTCCCTAAGCTTGTATCCAGCTAGTGTTACAACAGCTTTCTTTGAATGCCAGGAGCTAAAGAAAAGAAAAGAAAAAAAAAAAAGAAAAAGAAAACACTTTTCCCAGTCTTTTCCAGATTGACCTGTGCAAGTGCTTTTCTTCAGGGTTTATCCATACAATGAGTTTCTAGAATAGGTCCAGGCCAAAACTTAAGGGCCTCCCTGGTCCTTCCTGTCTTGTATCTTGTTTTGGGCATGTGCATTTAGTCCTAGGGATTCCTTCATTTACACAGATACAAATATCACCTCCTCACTAGGAAATAGTTTCCTCATGGTCCTAGGCACTATACTGTATGTCCCACAGCTAGCAGCTCCTTGCCCCAGGCAACCACTTGACTGTTCTCCCATAGCATTTTGTAGGAGAGCTCAGGGCAAGTTCTGGGAAAGCAAGTCCCTCAGGCCACCACCAGACAGATTGGGCAGACATACACATTCCCAATATGTACATAAGGATTACTCTGCTCCCTCTGGAACTCCATATTGAATTATAATTGGTCCTATGAAAATCA
Source organism: Cabassous unicinctus (assembly GCA_029593785.1). Lineage (NCBI taxonomy): Eukaryota > Metazoa > Chordata > Mammalia > Cingulata > Chlamyphoridae > Cabassous > Cabassous unicinctus. The sequence goes on along the minus strand of JAQZBX010013428.1, from coordinate 23,984 downwards.
TTGATTTTCCTCATTCTCATGGCTAAGATTTTGTTAAAAATCAAAGGAAGTTAATAATTAATTATAATATTTTTCTTATTTTTAAATAGGTAATACATTTAAATGGTTCAAAATTCACATAGTATAAAAGTATCCTCTGGGTACCCAGTTACCCTCCCTACTTACTCACTTCCTCCTTCCCTCCCTCCCTTCCTTCCTTTCTTCTTTGAAATAGTTTAATTTTCTAACTTCTGGTCATGGTGCCTATGTTTGCTTTATTTTTAAAAAATTCCTCACTGTGTTCCAGGTAGCCCTATGAGCTACTAATTAATTGCTTCCAAAGCTTTGGTGAACCACAGAAAATTTCTGCTATAGAGTTACTTTCTGGAGTTATTTACAAGTGCAAATTTTGAAATATTTTGTTAATTTCTTAATAAAAAAGAACAAATCTAGTTTTTAAGATCAAGTATCCAGACAGTACCTATTGACTTCATTCTGAAAATCACGCATATCAATAAACTTTCCACCAAAAGATTTTCATGAGTTATTTTTGTATTGTCATGGGTTTTATAACCTTTACATTGTTTTATGACCTGTTTTATCACAGTTGTTTAACTTTTTTTTTTTTTTAAGATTTATTTTATTTCTCCCCTCTCATTGTTTTCACTCACTGTCTGCTCTCTCTCTGTGTCTGTTCGTTGTTTGCTCGTCTTCTTTTTCGGAGACACTGGGAACTGAACCCGGGACTTCCCAGGTGGGAGGGAGGCACCCATTGGCTTGAGACACCTCTGCTCCCTGCTTGTTGTGTCTCCTCGTTGTGTCTCTTCATTGCATCACCTTGTTGCCTCATCTCACCGCGCCAGCCCATTGTGTCAGCTTGCTGTGTTGCTTGTCGTCTTTACGAGGCACTGGGAACCGAACCTGGGAGCTCCCATGTGGTAGGCAGGTGCCCAACTGCTTGAGCCACATCTTCTTCCCAATCACAGTTGTTTAACTTTAAATGTATTTTTAAGTGGATTTGATGTTACTTTACCAGTCTTTCACATTATATATCTTCTTAATTCCTGAGTTCCTTAACTTAATTCAACTTTTGGTTGGCTGGTACTGGTATTTTGTAATGGGTTTATTTTCCTAAGAAAAAGTTCATAGGTACTTGGATTTCTGAGAAAACTGTATGTTGTATTTATAAATGCATTTAATTGTATATGAAATTAGTGATTCATTTGGCTTTTCTCCTCAAAATAATATCTATTATCTTCTGGTACTGAAAATTGCTACACTCTATGTTAAAGAAAAGTGGTGCTCACTGGGACACGGAGACTGACGATTGCAGGCAGAAAGTTTATTGGGAAGCTCTCCCAACGGAGGGGCTCTGAAGAGAGACTTCAGCCCACCCCCAGAGGGTGGTGGATATGGCTTTATATAGTACATCAATAGGCGTGGAAACCGAGTACAGTTTGGGACCAAATGGCCAAGGGGAAGTGGGCTGGGAGGTCTTGATGTGGGAGGGGTTGGTGGTGCTTGGGCTCAGAGGAGGGGATGAGCTGCCTTGTAGGATGGCTTGCTCAATTTGTCAGATGGGTTATGGCTGGAGGCTACTTTTCTTCAATTTATGTCATAGGGGTATTGAGTCACAGTCTTATGACCTGTTAATCATTGCAAACCTCCTAAGGGTGAACCTCCTAACACCCTACTAGAATATTCCCCACCATATGTAAGTGACTTGCTTTTTCTGCCTGGTTTATCATAAGAGTCTTTCATTCTACTTAAACATCTGTGATTTTACCAGGATGTGTCTTGGTGTTGATTATTCCATATCAGTTTTTCTTGCTTTCTATCTGTAGATTTTAGGGTTTTTGTTTATTTGTTTTTTGTTTTTGGGGTTTTTTTTTGTTTTTTTGTTTTGTTTTGTTTTGTTTTTTAAGGCTTTCTTCTATTATGTATTTTGGGAATACTTATTATCTATACGTTGTATCTCCCTTATTTGTGTTATATTTATGTCTAATTCTTTTTTTTTTTTTTTAAGATTTATTTTTATTTATTTATTTATCTCTCCCTTGCTGCTCGTGCTCGCTGTGTCCATTTGCTCTACGTTTCTCTGTGTCTGCTTGTCTCCCCCTGTTGTGTCATTTTGTTGCACCAGCTCACCGCACCACACGGGCTGGCTTGCCTTTTACCAGGAGGCCCTGGGAATCGAACCCAGGGCCTCCCATATGGTAAATGGGAGCCCAACCAATTGAGCCACATCCGCTTCCTAATTCTTTTCATTTCTTTGCCTTTTCCTCTGCATTATTATTTCTTTCTTAAGCATGTTTTCCAGGTCACTATGTTTTCTGTTTACTTATTGCTGCTTCTAATGTGATTTTCATGGTTTAATTATTACTGTTTCATATGCTCTTTCAACTCATTTTTTAAATGATGAGGGTACTATTTTAATATATTTTTTTTATTAGAGAAGTTGTGAGCTTACAAAACAATCATGCATAACATGTAGAATTCCCATATATCACCCTTCTACCAACACCTTGGATTGTTATGGAACATTGCACAACAGATTATGAAAGAACATCATCAAAATATTACTACTAACTATGGTCCATTGCTTACATTTGGTATATTTTTTCCATACAGCCTCCTGATTATTAACACTATGTATTAGTATTATACATTTGTTTTATGAGAGAACATAATGTACATGATGATCATGAGAGAACACTCTCATATTTGTACTGTTAACCACATTCCATTATCCACCAGATGATTCACTGTGTTATACAGTCCCATACCTTGTACAGGCCAACCAAAGTGTACACTCAGTGGCTCTCAGTTTCATCACAGAGTTGTGCGGTCATCGCCTCAGTAAATTTTTGAACATTTTTCTTAGTCCGATAGAAAAAATTCCATAGTCCCCATTATTGACCCTTAGCATTGGTATACTACCTTCTTTAACATTGATGCAAGAATATCACACTATAGCTGTTAACTGTAGTCCATAAGTTGTATTAATTGTACTTTTGCATGCGTCACCATATTCTTACTACCTTGTAAGAGTGATGTACATTTGTTCTAGTTCATAGAACATTCTTGTATTTGTACTATTAACAACAATCCTCATTCACCACCAGGTTCACTGTGTTATACATTCCCTAGCTTTCTTTCATTGACATTTACTTCCTTAGAATACCCCTTTAAACTATAATCACATTTATAAATCAGCAATGTTAGTTATACTCAATAAAATGTGTTACCATCAACTCTATCCATTTCCCCACTTTCACAAATCATCAGTACACCTTCCTGGCCCTCATCCTATCTCCTAGTAACCTATAGTCTAGATTTTAACTCCATGTGTTTATTCTTCATATTCAGTTCATATTATTGAGACCAAACAATATTTGTCAATTGTGTCTGGCTTATTTCACTCAGCATAATGTCCTCAAGGTTCATCCATTTTGTCATATGTGTCCCAATTTCACTTCTTAGAGCAGCATAGTATTCCATCATATGTTTATACAACATTTTGTTTGTCCATTTATTGGTTGATAAGACACTTGGGTTGTTTCCATATTTTGGCAATTGTAAATAATATCACTATGAACATTGGTGTGTAAATATCTGTTCACATCCCTGCTTTCAGTTCTTCTGGATATAGTCCTAGAAGAGGAATTGCCAGGTCATATGGCAGTTCTATATTTAGCTTCCTGAGGAACTGCCAAACTGTCTTCCACAGAGGCTGCACCATTCTACATTCCCATCAACACTGAAGGAAGTCTTCCTATTTCTCCACATCCTCTCCAGCACTTATACTTTTCTTTTGTTTTTCCTTCTAATAGCCATTCTGTGAAGTGTGAGATGATATCTTATTGTAGTTTTGATTATTTACATTTCCCTAATAGCTAGTGATAGTAAACATTTTTGCATGTGCTCTTTTTTTTTAAAAGCTACTTTATTATTTTTTTAATTTTCAAAAGATACTTAGATTACATAACTGTTACACAAAAAATATAGGGATTCCCATATGCCCTGCTCCCCACACCTCCCACATCCTCCCACATAAACAACATCCTTCATTAGTGTGGCACATTCATTGCAATTGATAAACACATTCTGGGGCATTGCCACTGAGCACGGACCCTAGTTCACATTGTAGTTTGCACTCTCCCACACAATTCTGCAGGTTATGGGAAGATATAAAATGGCCTATATCTGTTGTTGCAGTGTCATTCAGGACAAGACCCAAGTCTCAAAAAAGCCACCATATTACACCTGTTTTTCCCTCTCCCTGCCCCCAGAGCCTCCAGTGGTCACTGCCTCCACATCAATGTTGTAATTTCTTCCATTGCTAGAATCACAATAAGTCTATATAGAATACCAGTAAGTCTATACTAGTCCATAGTTCATTCCCCAATTCTGAGGATTCTGGGATGGTGATGTCCACTCCACCTCTAATTGAGAGGGGGCTTCTCTTGCTCGCAGTTGCAGGCTCTCTCATTTCCTTGATTTGGTGGTTGTCAATCCTCTCCTCCTTGTTAGCTGCCCTGGGTGAGTGAAATGAACTGGAGACTAGGTGTTGCAACTCTGCTGAGGCTCAGGGCCCAGCTGGCACATGGACAGCCCAAAGATTCGAGTCTCTTGGATGTACACCTACCAACTCCAGCACCAAGTATAGGTTCAAATAGAAGGGACAGATGAGCCATGTGTAGGGAAGCCATAACTGAGTCCAACTCTGTCACTCTCGGAAGCACAAACTCCAAAGTAAGGCCCACTGGGAAGGCACCAAACTCTGGAGCTGTCTGCCCTGACCATAGGACCTGGGTGTCTCCAGAGCCCACAGGAGCCCCACTATTTGGGGTGGTATCCATTTTGGCAGTCTTTGAGATCCTGCTGAGATGTGCATTAAGTGTTACCTCTGGGATGACCTCCCGACTCACTTTGAAGTCTCTTAGCCATATAAACTCATTTGCCTTTACCTTTTCCCCCTTTTATTCAAGATGCATGTGCTCTTTTACCATTTGTATTTCCTTTTTGGAAAAATGACTAAGTCTTTTACCCATTTTTAATTGGATTGCTTGCCCTTTTATATTTGAGTTGTATGATATCTTTATATAGCACGGAAATCAAGCCCTTATCGGATATGTGGCTTTAAGTATTTTCTATCATTGAGTGGGCTGCCTTTTTCACTCTCTTGACAAAGTCCTTTGAAGCACAAAAGTGTTTAAGTTTGAGAAGGTCCCATTTATCCATTTTTCCTTCGTTGCTCATGCTTTGGATATAAGGTTTAAGAAACCACCATCTACCACTAAGTCTTGACAATGTTTCCCTATATTTTCTTCTAAGAGTTTTATGGTTCTAGCTTTTATATTGAGGTCTTTGATCCATTTTAAGTTAATTTTTGTATAAGGTGTGACATAGGGGTCCTCTTTCTTTCTTTTGGCTATGGATATCCAGTTCTCCCAGCACCATTTGTTGAATAGACCTTTTGGGCCCAGCTGGGTGGGCTTGACAGCCTTGTCAAAAACCTCACAATAGATGTGAGGGTCTGTTTCTGAAGAACTAGTTTGGTTTCTTTGGTTTATATGTCTCTATCTTTATCCAGTACCATGCTGTTTTTACCGTTGTCACTATGTAATATGATCTAAAGTCTGGAAGTGAGAGTCCTCAAGATGTTTCTGGCTATTCAGGACTCCTTACCCTTTCAAATAAATTTGTTAATGGCTTTTCCATTTCTTTAAACAAAGGCTGTCGTAATTTTTATTGGTATTGCATTGAATCTGAATATTTGATAACTTAACGATATTTATATTTCCAGTCCATGAACACGGACATTCATTTAGATCATCTTTGATTTCTCTTAGTAATGCATTGTAGTTTTCAGAATACAGGTCCTTTATATCCTTAGTTAAGTTTATTCCTAAATATTTGATTCTTTTAGTCGCTATAATAAATTTTTTTCCTGACTTCCTCCTCAGATTGCTCATTACTAGAGTATAGAAACACTTTTGATTTGTTCTCTACCCTAAGAGCATGTATCCCCTTATAAAAGTTAAGCACATTGCTCAGGTAGAAGAATGGAGTAACATAGAATGAATCCTCTCTAGGCCACATTTCTTTAAATGATTCCAGTCAGTGACTACAAAGCTTATTATACTGTTCCCCAATCTTATCCCTGTCTCACCTTCAAGTAATTTCTATCAGGAGTCTAGATTTAGAGAAAATACAGATAATTCATCTCAAGTTCTTTGAAGTTTCCTGTTTAGTTGAAAAGTATAAGAACTAAGTACATTTATAACAGAGAAAAAAGCTACATAAGTATTTAATCATTTTATAGTATTTTTCTTTTTCTCCCAATTTCTAATATTCCCATATCTTTTTATTTCAGTATTTCCTTGGTCAAATATTAAAAGTTGTTGCTCTTGTTTCTGTGGCTTTAGTTGTATTTGGAAATAGGATTATTTCTGCATATATTGAAGTTTTATTGGTAGAAAAGCACATTATTATACCCATGAAAAAGTTCATACTCTCCTGATGAGATTATGATCTCTACAGATGAGAATCTTTTAGTTGAAGATCCTGAGTTAACAAAGCCCAGCATCTGAAGTACCAGTCACAAGGTCTTCATGGCCAAATGTGATTTTCGTTTTTGGAATAAGATCCGTGAGTTCTTCTTTTTCCTTTCGCAGGACAAGCAGGAGGACATGAAGACTATTTTGGAGGGCATAGATCCGGCCAAGCATCAGGTGAGGGTGGCCTTTGATGCTTGTAAGCTACTACATAAAGAATAGATGTTGTAGGTAACCAGAACTCTGGATATCTGAATTCCAGCCAAGAAGTTCCAGGACCTTGCTGGGTGACAAAGGAAATCCTCTTCAGATGAAAAAAAAAAAAAAAAAAAAAATCCCAATAAAAAG
>JAQZBX010013428.1:0-16997 GCA_029593785.1 Cabassous unicinctus | reverse complement strand
TCTTTGCATTCAACTTTGTTCTTCAAAAATCTAACTCAGATTTAGTGTGACATATTGAATTATTTTTATATAATCCTCAAACAAAAAATTAGTATAGCGAAACATTTACTGTTTTGTTCAAGCCCTAAGCTAAAAGTTAAAAATTTTCATCTTAAAATAGTTTCCTATTATGTCATTCTGAAATTGGTTTTTAAGAAGGGCAATATTTGTTCATAGGCAAACATTTCTTTTCTTTTGAGCGAAATTGTGGAATTTGTGCCTGATGATTTTAAAAGTCAATCAAATGTAATATCCATTGTAATCCAGAGAGATTTGTTTAAATTCAGGAGCAGTGCTTAATTTTAAAATTAGGAATAAATTGTGATTGGATTAAAAATAACTTAGACCATCTAAAATAAACTTCTCAGGACCAAGCCATTCTTAATCATGGTGCTTGTTAAGTGTCTTCATTATTGGCTTTTTAATGAGAAGTTGTAACATTCATTTGACTGAAATAAATGAATTTATTCCACAGAATATTATGTGAAAATGTGAACTTTTATTCAGTTTGTTTAACATTGCAGGCTCCTATCTAGAACATAAAACTCAGTGTTACTTCAGATAAAGTACTTCTCTTTCTCCCAAGATTTGTTAAAAGGACTGTGATTATAAATCTCTCTTTACTTATTTGGGATGCGTTTTTAAAATGATATTTGCAGGCCTTACTTGTAGAGGTTCAGATTCATAGATCTGAAGTGAGAAGACTGCATTTTAATTGATGTCCTAGGAGATTCTGGAAACAAGTTGTCTGTATTCTACACTTTGAGACATTACTAGAGTCTCTACAGATTATTCTGCATCTTATTGAGTTCTATTCTTTTTCCGTCTTTGCATTATAATAGATTGTCCTTCCTTCATCCAAACTGAATAAACTTGGTTTTTCTCTTTGTTACTTGTGATTTTTAGAAATTGTCCTAAACACAAGCCTTAGGATAAAGACTCTTGACCTTTTTCTCCTATCTCAGCTCTCCTGAGGGACATGATTCAAATCAGTAACAGTGAATCACTATGGTTGTGATTAATATACAATGAAGGGTTGAAAGAACATAATACCCTTCAGGAGAGAGTATCAGAATCCTTTAGTACATATATAGTGTAAAAGTCTCCTTCCCCTCCTCTGTGATTCTTGTCATTCCCCCTAGAGAATTCCCTCAAACTCCAAGAAACACTGTCTCCGTGATGTAGTTAGAATCTTTAAATATATGCCTTGAGTGTCTTGTGACTATGCTTTTAAAGGAAATGAACTTACTTTAAAGAAAATACATTTAATTTTTAAATTCAATATTAAAATTTATTTAAAGCCAAATAGGAAAACTTGTACCTTTTCTCATAATGCACATTTATCAGAACCAGAACTTTGCAGCGTGTTTTTCATGGATACATTTTTAGGGAACTTATGAGCTCTATCTACTTATCAATATACTTCAGCCATTAGTGATTAGCTTACCATAATAAACTTTAAATATGACTTCCTGTTTTTTTATTGTTAACTTTTTAAGGTATTATATATATATATATATTTAAATTTTTACTCCTCAAAGCTGAAAAACTTTTGTCAATATTTTTCTTAAACAATCAGAAATACACAAAACTCCTAATACATTTTTTTTAAAAGACCAAGTTCTCTCTTTCTAGGTTTTTGTGTGTTGAATGAGTCCTTTTCAGCTATCTCAAGGTTGTTTAAATATGATTACAATGACTTCCAGTCAAGAAGGTAAAGTCAGTGTTAGTATATTTGGAAACTTCTCTGCTCTCTGAATCATTTCAGGTACATAGAAATGCTAAATAAAATATGGGAGAAAAACAATCTAAACTAAGAGTCTGTAGCTGTGTCCATAAACAAGATTTTAAAAAATCTCTGTGGACTAGAAATGGAGCACGGATCCACAGCTGAAGCTATAGACTCAAGGAGAATTAAGGCTAAAGAAGTGGGCAGTGATGGCTGAGATTTCAACTTTTATAGGGGAGTAGGGACTGAATGCATCTCACGTGTAGTACACCATTATATCTAGTCTTGAATGAGCAAGGAACTGGAACCTTATTGCCTTACCTGTAAAACAAGATTTAAAAAAAAAAAACAAAAAAACCTCCAAGCAGCCACCCAGCGTTACAATTAGAAATTAGCTCATTGTTCTTGGTGGAGGAAAGAAGCAGAGACAACAGTATAACTAAGAACTTGGCCAACACCATTCTTTGATTTAGGGAGCAGTACTTAAATATCGCCATGTGCAAGAAGCTTAAACCAACACAAGACCTACTTCTGAAATGGAGTTTAAGGGCCAGACTGAAACAACTTTCAAACCATATGATGAGGAATGATAAATTTGTGGGTGGAAGGGGAAAAAAACTTCGTACACAATGATCTTTCTCAAATAAAAAAAGTTATAAACTTGAAGAGCGAATCTATGTCCAGAGATAGTTGAGAAGAAAACAGACACAAAAAGCAGCAAGACAGAATCCATTACCAAGGAAATTGAAATAAAACACTTTAATCTTGAGGATTTTAAACATGCCTATTTTAAACTATGGCTAATAGCCATAAAACAATGGGAGATAATGAAACAAAAGTTGATAATTATGAATTGAGAACAGGTAGATATGAAATAAGTTTAAAATTTGGGGGAAAAAGTTGTGGAAGTAAAAACTCAACATATAGGATAAACGGTTTATTGAACATTGTCAAATAAAGAATAATTGGTATGTCAGATGATAAAACAAAAAATAATATAGAACCAAGAGAAAGAGATGGAAAATCTGACAGAGAAGTTGAGAAAAAGAGGATAGGTTGAGAAGCTTCACCATACATCTATTAGAAGTTCCTGAAAGAGAAGAGAGAGAAATGGAGGGAAAGGCAATGACTGAAGAGATAATGATGGAGAATTTTCTAGAATTGAAGCCAGACATGAGTCCTTGATTGAAAAATCATATCAATTATTAAGCAGAACAAATAACATTTATTCTTAACGAAACTTCAGAATTTTAAGGATAAAGAAAAATATCTTAAAAACTACCAGAGGGGAAAAAAATCATTACCTACAGAGGGTCAGTCATCAAATACTTGATAGCAGATTCTCATCAACAATAATAAATGACAGAAGACAAGGCAGTAATAGCCTCAAAATACCAAGGAAAAAATAACACAATATAGAATTCTATACTCAACTACCATTCCAGAGAGGAAAAAATAAGCATGTTTCAGATCTACAAAGAATAAAAGCTTACCACCAACAGACCCTTGCCAAAAGAACAAAAAGATACACGCACATCACTAAGAAGAAATATGAATCCTGGAGGAAGGCGTGGGATGCAAGAAGCTACGGTAAGCAAAGAAATTGTTAAAACGTTATAAATATAAATTTTGATTTTAAAACCTAAATTTTTATCTTTAAGGTAATATCTAAAATTCTAGACAATAATAGCATGAGGTTCAGGAGAATGTGTTAGAAATTTTAAAAAGTCATGCTAGAATCCTTGTGTTGCTCAGGAAGAAAATAAGGGTACTGAATAACTTTAAAGTTTAATAATTGTTAAGGATAGAAAAATTGAGTTTGTTCTTATTGATAGAGAGCTAGCATTCTGTTTCCAATAAGTATGCTATGTATTCTTTTCCAGGATACATGGAACATTTATAAAAATTGTCCCTGTGTTAGGCCACAAAAAAGTCCTTTAAAAAATCCCCAAAACGCCTTATCATATGGACTATGTTTTCTATTTCTATTTCCTTAAAATTACAAATCAGCAATTAAAACCTTCTTTTCAATTCCCATACATTTGGAAATTGAAGAAAAACACTTATATAATTCATGAGGATAAAAAGGCAATCACTGGGAAGCGGGTGTGGCTCAATCGATAGAGCTCCCGTCTACCATATGGGAGGCCCCAGGTTCGCTTCCCGGGGCCTCCTTGGGAGGGCAGGCCGGCCCGCGCGGCATGGTGGACTGATGCAGCAAGACCTCGCAGCAAGGGGGAGATAAGCAGACACAGAAAAAACACACAGCAAATGGACACAGCAAACACAAGCAGCAAGGGGGGCGGGGAATAAATAAATAAATAAATATTTAAAAAAAAAAAAAAAAAGCAATCACAGTAAAAATTACAAAGTAGAAATTGAATTACCATAAAAACATCATATCAGACCTTGAGAGGATACAACTAAAGTGATCTATAGAGGTGAATTACAGCTTTACACATATATAGAAGATAAGAAAAAATGAAAGTAAATGAAGTTAATAAAAGAACAGGTAGCAAAAAGAAGGAAGGAAATAAAGATTAAAGCAAAAATCAATAAAATAGAAAGAAAAATAGGGATTAAAAAATAAAAAATAGAGATGAAAAACAAAACTAAAAGCTGATTTTTTAAAAAAAGATTACTAAAGTAGATAAAACTAGCCAGACTAATTTTTTTTAAAGAAGGAAAGTCACAGGTAAGTGATAGAACCTTTAAGGAAGTTAAAACTATTTGATACAGTAAAAATCTTTAAAATTCATAAGGCAATCTAAGAATAATCAATAAATTTGAATACTAAGATTAAATGAATACTGATTTTTTCTATAAATAACTTTTCAAAATTGTCCCTAGAATGAGAAACCTGAATAGAACAATAATCATATTTCACATTGAATCAGTAGTTTAAAATCTCTCATCCAGTAAAGGTAAGAGGTACAGATAGATGTACAGGTGAGTTTTACCAAGTGCTCAAGGAACAAATAACCCCCATTTTATTCTAGCTGTTGCCACGAACAGAAAAGGAAGAAATGTTAAACTGTGTAATATCTAGGTTTGTAGCCTTGGAAATTAATTTCCTGAGTTGATGAAAGAAAAAGCAGGAATAGTTTAAAACTATAAATTTTACTCATCTTGAACAAATATTGACTGTACTAATAAACTCAAGATTTATAAGTAGCATTTACAAATTTGATTCTTATTTTAAAAGAAAAATTTAATGGTCAGATATTTTGGGGCACATATCATCTGGTGTGGGATATCAATTTTAGGACATAAAATATTGTAAATACATTAAAAAGTTTGTAGCATTAGCAACCTTTTTCTCAAACATAATTATATTGTTCAAGAGCAAAGGAATGAAATTATATTTATAAGGAAGAAAATAAAAGACAGCTTTTTCACATCTTTCAGGAATTTTCTTAGGATGTTGAATTTTAAAACTTGATGTGGAGTGAGGATTTTGGGACTGTACTTTCTGATTTCTTATCTTTTAACATCTATAGTTATATATATTTTTTAAATTTTATTGAAGTATATCATTCACACATGAACATACATAAGTGTATAGAAGAAGTTGTGAACTTACAAAACAAACATGCATAACATCATATGGGGTGCCGTACATCACCCCACCGCCAACACCTTGCATTGTGAAATCCATGGTTATATTTTAAATATGCAGAATTAACAGTTACTTTAAAAGTTTATTCTAAAGCAGGGCTTTCAAAATCTTTTAAGTCTTTGCCATTACTCATGGAACCTAGTTTTATTGATGGGTGTCACTGCCAGGCTTAGGAGATAAACAAAAAGGTAAAGAAAGGAAAAATGGCAGTGTTGCCCACCCATGTTCTAGTAATAACATATTATCAAGTGCAGATAATCAGTCTTGCTCTCAAGTTTGGCAGCTACTTGTAATTTCTTGTTTAGTTTTTCTTTCTCTTATTTACCTAATAGAAAACTAAAACTCCAAGCCTCAGTATTATGAGAGTAAAGATTTGAGAGGTCAATTATGCTTAGGCTTCTGCTTGATAAACACTATTTAAGCACTTTATTGTTTTAGGCATTATAGTTACAAAGGTAAGCAAAAATGGACACAATTGCTACTCTCAAGGTGCTTATAGTTTAGTTTGAAAGAGACATGTTAGCCTAATAGTTATACAAACTAATATATGATTGCAGCGTATGAGTGAGAGGTTCATGAAACTAAAATTTAATAATATAGTGATCTAGTCAGGAATTTCAGAGAGATCTTCCTTGAGGAAATAACACTTGACTGAGATGTAAAGGATGGAAAGGAGTTAAACAAGTGAGAACATGGAGAAGAAGTGTTACAAGGAAGAAAAAACAGCATGTGCAAAAACTCTGAGGCAGGAGGGGAAATAACAAGTTTAATAACAGTTTATTTCCTCTGTGTTGTTGATTGTAATGATGATTCTGAAATAAGTGGAGTGCTAAAACTGGACAAACAACTTTCTGAGGCTTTCTGAGTAACAACTTCATAGTGACTATTTGGTTTTGTTTGAAGTCAATTGCCAGAATATTAGAATATTAGATATAAGCTACATTTGAATATAAGTTCAAAATCCACTTTAAAGCCAAATTATCTTGGCATTATTCAGTTTACATTATTTAAAGTTATTTATTCTTCAATACCCTAGAATTAATATAGATTATTGACTATGCAAAGCACCATAACAATTAGAAAAGTCAAAGCATAAAATAATTTTTATAGGCAATTGAGGATAGAAACTACACTATAAAGATTTAAAACAAAAGCAACCTCTTCTAGACTAGAATTGCTGTCACTACAGTACAGTTTAAAGTTTCCTTTGGATTGACAATCTATTTTTATTTCTCATTGTTAGTTTGCCTAAACTGCATTCTATTGGCATTAATGTTTAAGTTGACAGTGTGGTAGCTTAAGGATTTTCTGAGTTTATTGGAAGAAAAGAACTGAAATAAAACCTTAATTAATCCCTATTCTCTATCAATTTTTCTTAGTAACAAGAGAGGACCAGAACAGCAGAAATTAATGTTTGTATACATAAAGAAAGTATAGGTGAGAGAACTTTTCATAGAAGCAGTATATCCACTACATTTTAATACTTAGATGAATGTAATAAGAGTTCACAATTCTCTTAACAGACAGTACTACTTATCATAACAAGCAAAATCCTTTAAGTGGCATCTGCTATAAACCATAGTTGGAAGCTGTTTTATCATTTGTTCTTCTTGATGGCAAAATTCCTAGAGAGAATAATAATGTTTCTGCTATTAAAGACTTCTTCTTTTGCCATTAACTATTAAAGTATTAAATTTCTTCTCTTTAAAAAAACCTGCCCATTGACATATTTTTCTTTTTCTTTTTCCCTTTCCTCTTAATATACCACAGTGGTTTTCTTCAGGGTTTGGTTTATATCATATGATAGAGTTCTTACTGGCTTCTGATACCATAAGATCAAGATCCTCCTAATCACCTCACCAGACTAAAGTTTCATTTTCAAAGTTCAGATGAATAGTTAAGAAAACATCTTTTTATCTTAGAATTAGAAAAATGCAGTTGTTTCTCTTAGGGGACCAAACTAAGCATTGATTTTGTCTTTAATGGTTATTGTTTGGTATGCAAAACTGAACTTGCCCTTAAAAAGTTAGACTATCTAGTGGTGTGGACTGATAATAATCATATGTTTTGGAGGAACTGAGGTAGGTGGTGTAAGTGGTTACATTGAGTAAGTATTAAATCCTTATTATTTCTCATATCATTTACTAAGTGCTTAAAATGGTAATGAATTGGCACTGACAGATTATTCTTTTTGTTTCTTTAATAGGAGCATGAATCTGAAGGTGGGAGAACACCTTTGATGAAAGCTGCAAGAGCTGGTCATTTGTGCACTGTGCAGTTTCTTATTAGCAAAGGTAAAGAAAGTGCAAGTAATCATTTCCAAGAGGCTACAATTTCTGGGAAAAAAATTCCTGAATTGTTGCGATTCATATTAAGACTACTATACCTCCAGTATAAATATTGTAATTTTTTTTTTCTGTATTTTATTTAGTAAACATAGAGTTCATAAGGTGCTTACTGGGAATTTTCCTTAGTAGTTTTAAGTTTTCATCAACCAAACAGCATATGGTTGCTCTCCAAAGTTGAAAAGGCCAAATGTAAAATGTCAAGCTATCCTTCAGTAGATAGCTATATGTGGTCAACACTTAATGATAAGGCAGTTCTGCTGGAAATGGGGGTGGGGACAGGGAGAAATTCTGCTACTTTGGTACTTGTTTGTGGTGCAATTGAATTAACTGAGTATACAAGTGTAAATGGTATTTATTAATTTTATATTCCTCTATCAACTCTATTAGAATTTTGTTTTAGGCAGAAAAGTTCAAATGATGAAGAGTCAGTTTGATTCTTTAGAAAAGTGAAACATTGCTGAACCCATTTAAGGTTGAACCACAGAAAATTGTCCTTTTGTTAAAAAAACAAAACCATAATATAAGCAATTTCCTTTGGTTCAGCCTAACTCTTTGCATAATATTAGAGGTACTCTGGCATCTGATAGAAGGTCCTGGGGTAAGATGGTATTAATGAAAGGAAGACCCACTCAGGTGGTATCATGTTATTAAAAGAAAATTTCATACCTATAATTCAATAGAATTCTGGCATTTTGTAACATTAAAAATGCAGTGTAAGATTTTATCATTCAAATATACTTATTTTCTTCCTTAATTATATAAAGCCAGGTTTATTTTCACATTTTTGTTGCCAACTAGGGCATATCTTTACATAATGTTCTATCAAAACTCAACCACAGAGAAGCAGTAAATGAATGGATAAACTTTAGAGTTCTTATGTGCTTCTGTACTGAAGAGAATACCTAATTACACCCAACAACAATCCTGCTAAGTATATAATCAGGCCTATCAGAAACAGAAACACATTAATTGTAGCCTTTCTAGGTAGTAGTAACTGCTAAATAATCCTGCCATCTAAATTTATTATTAACAACCTAAAAAATAATCTCGGGGAGCAGATGTAGCTCAAGTGGTTGAGCACCTGCTTCCCATGTACAAGGTCCTGGGTTTGATCCCCGGTACTGCCTAACAAAACAAAACAAACAAATGAAAAAAACCATCTGTCATTGGGGAGCGGAGGTAGCTCAGTGCTTAAATGCCTTCTTCCCATGTGCAAGGTCCTGGGTTCATCCCCAGTACCTCCTTAAAAATAATAATAATAATAGTAATAACAATAATAATAATCTCATGTTCCTAATGTTAGCATGTTCATTGGTATGTCTTGCCTCTCCCAGAAGGTACTTTTACACAAGTTAGAGTTAGGTTCAGCTGGATATTTTTTTAAATTAAATAATAATAGTACTAACATCTGTGGATTTATTTGTCTCATATAAAATAAATCTGGGGTAGTTGAACTAAAAGCCAGTTCTTTTTCTAGGAGTAAAAAGTAATAATTTATCAAAAAAGAGACTAAGAAAAGAATTTGCATATAGACTTTCTTCAGAGTATAATATATAAAGCTATTGAACAACTTACTAAATAGCCTTTCAAATAATGTATTTGGATAATCTTCTGTCTTCTCTCCATATCCAGGTCCCTCTGACTTTTTTTTTTTTTTAATTAACAAATCAGTTTTATCAATACATATTAATAAAGCATACAATTCATCCAGAAAATACAATCAGTGGTATATGGTACCTCTGACTCTTAAAATACACAATATGAATTATACAGCTCTTAAATATTGTTTAAAAAATCTGTTTTCTCTACTTTGAGACCTGGCTATATTGCCACTTTCTAGAAGTAGATTAAAAATGTCCTTACATTGGTATTACTTTGATGCTTACGTTAACCTGTATGTATTTATTAATCTTAGTCTTCTAGATTTTCCATTTAAAAAGTGATATTGAATGAACGAACTACAGCTACGCGCAACAATGTGGATGAAACTCACAAATATAATTTTGAGCGAATGAAGCCAGACACAAAAGAGTACACTGTATGATTCTGTTCATATAAAGTTCAAAAACTAAAACCAGTTTGGAAGTCAGGATAGTAATTATTCTTGGGGGGTGGGTAGTGACTGAAATGGGGCACAAGGTGGGGTTTCTGGGATGCGGATGTTCTGTTTCTTGATCTGGGTGCTGGTTACACAGGTGTTTCCACTGAAAAATTTTCAAGCTATACACTTATAATGTGTGCACTCTTTTGTCTCTGTTATACTTCAAAAAATTTTTTGTGATATTGTGTCTGAGCTGATTTGATTTCAACTTTCACTGAAATCAGTTTACTTTTCTTTCAAGGTGCAAATGTGAATAGGGCTACAGCAAATAATGATCACACAGTAGTGTCACTGGCATGTGCAGGAGGCCATCTGGCAGTTGTTGAGCTACTGTTGGCTCATGGGGCTGACCCTACTCATCGACTCAAGGTATTGTGCTTATATATATGAGCTGCTTTAAGAAACTAAATGTGTGTAGAAATCAGATAAAAAATTTACAAAGAATTATGGTTTCAATTAATTCTCAGGATGGCTCAACAATGCTCATCGAAGCTGCAAAGGGTGGCCATACCAATGTTGTTTCTTATCTATTGGACTATCCAAACAATGTTCTGTCAGTTCCTACGACAGACATGTCTCAGCTCACCCCACCTTCTTCTCAAGATCAATCTCAGGTAAAGGAAAATGGAACTTACTTGTAAATATATTCTTCAGATTGAGAGTTTTTATTTAAATTAGTTTTAAGCAAAATGGGTTTGTTTCTCTTTTCTATTATACATTGAGATAAACATGATCCTAAATTCTTTTAAGAATTCTTTTCTTCGAAGGGATATGGAAATCTTTTTATTGTCTTATTTACTGAAAATAGTTGTTTTTAAAAATCACTTACTATCAAATAAATTTTCCAAGTTGTTGTCTTATTGCAACTTGGTCTTTAGAGTTTTTGGTTTGTTTTTTAATGAATACATGAGTATAATCTTAAAGCAAGAGAAAGCATTTTCTCTTAACCCAGGTGGCATAATTTTTCCTTAATAACATGCAAGACAGTATTAGTTACCTTAGTATTAGCTAGCTACATTTGCCAGTCAGGAACATATGGTTAACTAGGATATATGCACCAAAAATTCATTAAAGTAACTTTTAAACCTACCTAAAATTTTGGAGAGAATGTAGTGAACTTACTAAGTTCAATGAAATCCTGAATTCTTTTCTACATAGGTAGTCTGAGAACTGCTAAAATACCCCCAATTCAGGAAATATGCTGGGTTGTTTTTGTTATTGTTTTGTTTTGTTTTTAACCCATATAGAATTTGAGCAAGAGTAAATTGGCCAGTGAGTATGTGACTTGTACTCCTAGCTGTAATTGGAACCAGCAAGGCTTTCTTGTTAGCAAAAGAGTAATGTTCATTTCTTTTAGCTTAAATAATTGACTACTTCTAGATTGCCTGAGTTTGCCTGGTCAGTATTCTTAGAAATCATTCCTTGCTGAAGGCTTATTTTTTCTATAAGAGATAAAAATGTGAATTTGTATATATGAAAAAAACTAAAACAGCATCTGTTTCATTTATGAGCCTTTGTTTTATTCTTGGTCTGAGATGATTTTTTTCTGAGTTGACTTTTTAGGTTCCACGTGTACCAATGCATACACTTGCCATGGTTGTACCTCCCCAGGAACCTGACAGAACTTTGCAGGAGAACTCTCCTGCCCTTTTAGGAGTACAAAAAGGTTAGTTATTATTTTCCTTAACATGGATATTTTGTCACCTAATAAAGTCAAAAAGGTGCTTTTAAGTTTAATGGTATATAGTTACTGTATTCCCATGGTTGACTGAGGTAGGTAATTTTGACAAATACAAATAGTCTTAAAGACTATTTAAAATAGAAAAGACACACAAGTACTAGGAAAAATGATCCCTTGTTTTTCTGTTAAAACACTACCAGAGGGAGTGGGTGTGGCTCAAGCAGTTGAGTGCCTGCTTCCCACATGGGAGTCCCAGTGGCTCCTGAAAAAACAAACAAGCAAAACAAACGATTAAACCAACTCAGGGAAGTTGATGTGGCTCGGTGGTTAAGTTCTGGCTTCTCACATACGGGGTCCCGTTTCAATCCCCAGCCCCCAGTACCTCAAAACAAACAAACAAACAAAACCACTACTATATAATAGTTTTCGTGTGGTACAGATGAAAGTACATAAGAAGCGTACCAAATTCTTGATTATATTAAAGCAGCAAAAATTTATCATTCATTTTCCATTTATTTATTATTGTTTATTTAGTTAAACAGTAGTATAATATGAGGAAGGAAAATGTGTTTTCTTTCCGTTTAAGTCTTAGTAGTATTAATTCAATTCAGTGAGTGAGAAGTGTTTAAAAATTACATTTAATTTCTTTCATGTAATGCTGAATATGGTGGGTTAACATCTGTCAATATGTGAACTTGGACAAATAACTATCAAATGTATATAAATATATCCTAGTGAATATTAAGAGGGAATGTATACTATTTAAAGGACTTGAGTTTATGAGCTATGATATTTTTCTGCTATCTTTTCATTTGTAGATATAAAGTACCTCTACTTGATAATCACATATAGTTGTCATTTATGAGCCTGAAAAAGGAAAATAGATAATATTAAGGGTATTAAAAACTACATAGAAGCAAATTTATAAGCATGTTTTTTTGAGGGTCTAGATTTTTGAAATCACATTGAGATTTGTGAGTATATACCAGTATATTTAATACTATTATTTAAAGAAAAGTTGATTTGGGGCTACAGTTATAGCAGCAAATAGAAGCGTCCTTGTCCTTCAAGTTCTGTCAATTTTAGAGTATTGGGAGCCTTTACCAAGGATTACTTAATTTCTAAATTTTTTTTTTTTTTTTTTTATGTACCGGGGGCTAGGGAATGAACCTGGAACCTTGTGTGTGGGAAGCCGGCACTCAACCACTGAGCCACATCGGCTCACTGAGTTGGTTTTCTCATTTGTTTTGCTTGTTGTTTGTTTTTGTTGTTTTTTAGGAGGCACCGGGAACTGAACCCAGGACCTCCCATGTGGGAAGCAGGCTCTCAACTGCTAGAGCCACATCCACTCCCCAATTTCTAAACTCTTAATTTCAGAGATGAAATATCTGTAGTGTCTCTGACTTAAGCTAATTCTAGTAGTTTTCCATTGGATACTTTCCAGAAAATGAAGACTGCCATTTTAAATCTTAATTAAAAAAGCAAATTAAACATTTGCTTGTTAAGGAATCTGAGAATCGTAACTAGCTGACAGCCTTTAGTAAAATATTTAAACTTTAAATGGCTGAGTTTTTGTTGGGTTTTGTTGTTGTTGTCTGGCTAAACCCTTTAGAGGACTGCCATAACTTTGGCTAGGAACATTAGGTACTATATAAAACTATCATTTAAAAAATTATTAATAACACAGTGCCACAGAGTAACCAAGAAATAAGCTATGAAGGACATGGAGTATGTGCAGATAGAAATTAAAATATTTAAAATATAGATTTAATATATAAGTAAACTGAAATATTTAGGTAATTATTTTTATGCTGCTACTCAGGTGAGTAAGCATTTTTGCGTACTGAAATACCTACATATACTGCGTCTCTACTTATTTTCTTCACTTTAGTGTTTTATTGCTTAGTGAATAATATAAATTGAACTAAACTTTTAAGGATTCTTTCATTTTACTAAATTATGAGTGGAGGTTAACACTTGATCTAGACTCTTGGGCACTTGCTGTTACTAGCTACCAGGTGGCATTGCCAACCCAATAGTTACTTGGGCAGAATCAGACTTTGATGATGCATTTTGTTAAGATGTCATGTTATTATAAACCTTGTGTATCATAGAATATTTTATCACCATGAATTAGGAAAAACTTGTTGGTAATTTTAAAGTACAGGCTGAATCACTGGGATAGATAGAAAAACATATCTAGAAAGACTAAAGATATATTATTACTTTTTTCTCTTTAAAGCTGCTTTTTCTCCTTAAGCCATCTCATTTATGTCTCTAGAGAAGTTCCTTTGAATGATGAAATTTCTGTATGACCCTTTGTTTTTGTTTCTTCTTATTCCATATATTACTCCTGTGTTGTATATGTGATTAGGAATGGAGGAAGGGTTCTTATTCTCTAAGATTCTCTTCTTTTCTTTGTCTAGCAATCATCCTTTCAAGTTCTTAAATTTTACTCCTAAATTTCTGTTTTTCATAAATCTTGCTTTTTTTTTAATCTGTATCCTTTTAAAATGTATTCATGCCTTTAAATCTTACCTAGTGTTTGATATATATCCTCTTCAGGTATTCTTTTCTTTTATGCCCAGTAAAAACAAGTAGTTTTGTCCAGGCTTCCATTTTGGTCCATATCTTCCTAATTTAGGTAACTAATCTCACTTGTCCATTATTGGTTTTCATGGATTAGAAATTATATGTGGATAACAAAAAAAAAATAAAATAAAAAAAAATAAGAAATTATACGTGGCATCTGATAGAGACCTCAGAATCACGTTTATTTAAAAATGTAAAATTAAATGAAAGTGGCATGCTCAGTTTTCTACCACATAGCTTTATTAACTATAGTTATAAATATTCAGATGGGAAAGGATACATAAGTAATATAAACCCCTTGCCTTTCTAAAATCAGTTTTGTACATAAGTTCATTGATTAAAGACACTTGTGTCATCTAACTTACTTATAACCATTTTTAAAGAGATTCTAAAAGAGAGGATCCATTTTTATTCTGTAGGTTTTTACAACTTTGAACTAAACTGCTGCAGAGTATTAAAATGATGTCAGGACAAGCAAAACACAACTTTTGTGCATGCCTCAAGCCTTCTTGAGGAGTAATTGCTTTTCTCTGAACTCCCACAGCACTTTATTGGACCTTCCATCTGGCTGTTTGTCACTCCTGACCCATCCCCTCCTTTAGACCTCTTGTAGAGGGTTAAGTTAATCATAGTTCCTGGTACTTTGTCATCATGGCTCTTCTCTTGTTTATTTATTCACTTTTATCCCTCTTCCCATTCCCCTTCTTTCCCCATAGAAAGTCATTCTGTGTTGTACATATTCTTTTGTTCATACATGTTCTTATAAAATTACATTACTTTGCGTATATTTTAATTTACATAAATATTGTGTTGTGTATCCCATTTTGTTTTTTGTTTTTGTTTTTTACTTTTTTCACTCAACACTGTTTAAGATCTATCTATTGTCTACCTCTAGATTGTTTCTACCTGCAGCACATACTTCACCCTGTTTATCTTTCATGCCTATCCTTTTTCCCAGTGATGGGCACCCAGATTTCCTCTAATTCTCTACCACCACAGACAGTGCTGTGATGAAAATGTCCCCTGATGGACCTGCGTGAGAATTTATTTGGGATATATACCCAGGAGCAGAATTGACTGTCATAGGAATACAAAATGTTTATCTAACCAAGTGCTACAAATTTGTTCTCCAGAATGGTTCCAGCTGTTTACACCCTCACCAGCAATGCATAAAGGTTCCTACATCTGCCCACCCACTTCCCACAGTCATACCTGCCAACCCTTGGCTTTATCCTTATATGTAGATTTATACGCGATTTATATCCCCTCTTAGATTGTGAGCTCCTCAAGGGCAGAGTTTATATTGCTCATCTTTGTATGGTCTACTATGCCTTGCTTGTACTAGTTGTTTAAATACTTACTGAATAAAATTAATGAATACTAGGCTAAGAATATAAATATCCTGAAGGCAGAAGAAAATTTAAAAAGAAAAATTTAATAAGAGTTTTTAAGAAGAGAGACAATGTGTTTAAAGATGATATTTAGGGGAATGGATGTGGCTCAAGCAGTTGGGTGCCCACCTCCCACATGGGAGATCCTAGGTTCAGTTCCTAGAGCATCCTAAAGAAGACAAGCAGACACAGAGGAGAGACAGAGCGTAAACAATGAGGGGGTGGGGGGAGAAATAAATAAATAAATCTTTAAATAAATAAATAAAGAGGATGTTTAAAAAATAAATTACTCAAGAAGTAGTATTCCAGAATGCTGGCAAAGAGATTGAAAAGAGAAGTAAAAGAATTAAGAAATAAATTAACATGCTGCTTTATTGTCCAGAGTTGTTTATTGCAGTAAGTAACATAAAAAGTTCTCACATTTTTATATCAAATCATTAAAATTATATAGAAGAATTATATATACAGTGAATAAAATTGAGTGTTCCTCTGGAAATTTTACTACTAATATTCTCTAGTTTAGTGGCTTTCTATTATGTAATCACGCTTACATGGCTTTACATATGCCCAAGTTTAATAATGTCCTTTAACATATAATTGCTTATAATAAAGAGAAAAACATTGAATTAATCTGTGTTAGCATGAACTCTTGGTTAAGAGTACACCCTTGGTTAAGAGATTGCAGTGTTAAAGGTGTATAACGTGCCCTATTTCTTTAAGAAATTTTGAAACAACTATTTAGACATAAAAGAAAAATGAGTTAATTCTAGGACAGTGGCTTTCATTTTTTACTATGACCACACTAAGAAATATTTTATATCGAAATCCAGGACACAATATTCTTATGTTTATCTAAACGCAAATTCTATGAGATAATATACATGCTACTACATTTGATGCACTGTGCCATTTTCAATTCTACTTCATCAACTTTTTTTCTGTTTAAAACCCAGCAGGTTGTATTGGGGGTGAAACAGTGTAGTAGGATGCTATATGATAATGAAAGAAAGCAAGAGAATTGCAAAACAAGGTTTAAATTTGATCAGATAAAACCAAGTAAGGGAATATGAAACCAAATCTAGATACAATTGTATAGCATGTTTTTTTCCTTTGACCATTATTTTTTTATTGCATAGTGCATTAATTAT
This sequence comes from Cabassous unicinctus, assembly GCA_029593785.1. Lineage (NCBI taxonomy): Eukaryota > Metazoa > Chordata > Mammalia > Cingulata > Chlamyphoridae > Cabassous > Cabassous unicinctus. The sequence continues at coordinate 349 of JAQZBX010013428.1, read as the reverse complement.
TTTAGACACAAAAATGATAGGATTAAAATCATTTTAATAGTTAACTAAATATTTGGCAAATATATGTCCACTTCATTCTCTTTCTACCCATAAAAAATAAAGGCCATTGTTCTAAAATATCTTTATATCATGGTTTTCTACTACAAACTTTTTCTAGTTTTATTAATGGAAAAGTGAAAGGTGAGGAAGTAGAATAGAAACAGAACCAAAAAAGATGAGATGGTAACTTTACCTATATTTCTAAATAGTTACTTTGTAGTGTCACTCAGTGATACTGATTTATTTGTACCTGACAGTAGGAGATGTTTGAGGGAGATGGAAATTTTTTTTTTTTTTTTTTTTTTTTTTT
>JAQZBX010013427.1:0-39890 GCA_029593785.1 Cabassous unicinctus | reverse complement strand
TGAAAATAAAAAATGTTGGGGTTAATGTCGAGTATGGAAACATTTGTTCATTGCTGGTAGGAATGTAAAATGGGGTTGGTGAAGCTGCTGTGGAAATCTGTTTGGTGATTCCACAGAAAGTTAAGTACAGAATGACCATATCAACCAGCAATCTCACTATTACTTATATAACCTAAAAAAATGAAAGTAAAGACTCAGTTGGATATTTATAGACAATTGTCAAAATATGGAAGCAGCCCAAGTGTCCATTATCAGAAGACCAGATAAACAAATGTGACATATACATGCAATGGAATATTATTCACCTGTAAAATAATGAAGTTTTGATACATGCTGCAGCAAGAATGAACCTTGAAGACATCATATTAAGTGAAATTAACAGATCCAAAGTAACAAATATTGTATGATCTCACTGACATGAAATAATTAAAATATGCAAATCCATAGAGTTAGAAAATAGAATAGAAGTAACCAAGGGTCAAGTTTGGGGTAGAGATGGGCAATTAATGCATAATTGCTATAGATTGCTGTTTGGGATGATGGAATGGTTTTGGTAATGGATGGTGGTGATGGAAGTAAAATATTATGAATACAATTACCCTCACTGATTTGTATATTTGAATGTGGTTAAAATGGAAAATATATATATGTTTTTAGTTTCCTTGGCTACTCAAGCAAATACTGTGAAATGGGTCAGCTTAAACAATGGGAATTTATTGGCTCATGGTTTTTAAACTGGGAAAAAGTTCAAATCAAGGCATCAACAAGGTGATGTTTACTCCCCTAAGACTGTGGCATTCTGTGACTGGCTGGTGGTAATCATTGATTCTGGAAGGTTCTGTCATATGGCAATGAACATGGTGTCCTCTCCTTTCTCTTCAGGGTTCCCTTGACCTTCAACTTCTTGCTTCCAGTCACTTTTTATTTATTTGTTTGAATGTCATTTCACTTTTAAAGGACACCAGTAATAAGATTAAGACCCACTATCAGAAGTAACCTCATCAAAATCCTAGTACTCTCACTTTCAGACTTTAAAGCATATTACTTAGCTACAGTGATTTAAAAAACTGCATGGTACTGGCATAAATACAGAAACATTGACCAATGAAACAGAATGAAGAACTCAGAAATAGACCCTCACATCTACAGTCAAGTGATTTTTGACAAGGCTGTCAAGTCCCCCAGCTGGTCCACAAAAGTTTATTCAAAAATGGTGCTGGGAGACTGGATAGCCATATCCAAAAGAAAGAAAGAAGACCACTATTTCAAAATAGATAAAAGACCTAAATATAAAAGTGACAACCATATAATTCCTAGAAGAAAATGTAGGAAAACATCTTCAAGATCTTGTTATAGTTGGTAGTTTCTTGAACCTTACACCCAAAGCACAAGCGACAAAAGAAAAAACTAGATAAATGGGACCTTCTCAAAATTAAACACTTTTGCACCTCAAAGGACATTGTCAAAAGGGTGAAAAGGCAGCCTTTTCAAACATTGGGAGAAAATGTTTGGCAATCACATATCTGATAAGGGTTTAATGTCCATGATATACAAATAAATCATACAATTCAACCACAAAAAGAAAAACTACCCAATTAAAAAATGGGCAAAAGACTTTAAAAGACAATTGTCCACCTTGCACCTCTGGGACAGAGTGTAAACTACAATGTAAACTATAATCCAGAATTTTTATAACAAACTTGTTTTTTTGTTTATTATTATTGTTATAATGAAAGTGGTCTAAGAATGATTGAAATAATATATATATACAAATATGTGATTACACCCAATACCACTGATTATACACTTTGGATGGTTTATGTTTTATTAATAGGTATCAATAAAATTGACTTGTTAAAAATAAAAGTCCTGCTTACAATGGGTTCACACACATAGGAATAGATAAAGTTTAAAAAAATGTGTTTTAATTTTTGGGTACATAGAACTCTAATGCACCACACTCCACTATTTAGATCCTAAAAAGATATGTGCTTTCTACATGCAAAATTCATTCATTCCATGACAACATCCCCAAAGACATAAGTCATTTCAGAAACAATGTTAAATACTAAGTCTCATCAAATATACTATTGTTGTTGTCTGTTTTGAGGCATAATCCCCCTTCTTTCTGTGGACCTGTGAAACCTAGAGAACAAATGATCTGTTTCCAATTTAAAATTGAGGCATAGGCATAGATAAACATTCCCATTCCAGTAAGCAGACATTGGAAGGAAAACAGGAGCCTTGGACCCCAAAATTCTGAAATCCAGAAGAGTGAACTCCAATAGATTTTAAGGTCAGAGTCATCTATAGATCAGTGTCTTCTCAGGGCTTGATGGAGTGGCAGCACCACCGCTTCCAAGCATTTGCACAGCAGCCCTGTTTATTATGGCACACAAGATGCATCTACTAGAGCCTACCTTCTGCTGTGTTGTTCTTCGCTGCTCCCAAAGGACTGTTGGAATGGGATCATTACCAGAAAAGAACACAATATAGATTGGTGTGAAGAGAAAGCTCTATTTGACAAGTTTAGCTGTAAATATAACTTTTTTTATTTTCTTAATTTTAATTTTTATCAGTTTTATTGTAAATATAATTTAATGCATATTTAAGTCATCTGGAAACATTTAAAATCAAATAATTTTCACAGTAATTCTAATTTATATTTAGTTAAATCTTGTGATTGAAATGTGATTGTTCCCACTGTATAATTATGACTATTAAACAAAAGCATTTCATGGACATTATACCAAATTTGAGATTAATTCTCTGATTGTACTTTCTATTATAAAAATTCTGGATGTAAACACCACAATATTCATTCATCTTTGTGAATTTTAAAATGACATATTATGAAAGCAGGTGGTAGAAATTTAACATTAAATTGACTGGAAAATAAAACATGCAAATTGGCAGGGGTTTTGTTTTGCTTTGCTTCATATTTTGCATGTTTTACATGAATCATTTAGCCAAGAGGGAATGAACATTTATTCATTGAATTTATGCAGAAATTGGATCCACTTGAGCCAAACTTCATTATCATTTCCTATCTCATCATTATCTAGAATATCATTAAGCCATTTCAAGAAAAAAATATGATATCATTCTTCAGATTCTATTTTTATGGATATTGCTTGGAACACCTGTAAATATATACTGGGAAGTCTGGATTGTCATTAATTTGGAGCCATATAGTATTCCAATGAAGAATGAGGCTGAAATACGGATTATTGTATTGAAGGGCTTCACAGATAATGTAGAGTTAAAAGTCTCCCTGGTTTATAATTTTTATAATTCATAGCAATTTATCTTTTTATTATTATATGTATATTATAGGAAATTTGGAACTGGCAGTATTGGTCATTTGGGATTCCAGCTCCACAACCCTATGTGCTATTTTCTGAGTGTGTTGTCATTTTGGATGCCTGCTGTTCCTCAATTATCACCCTCAAAATATTGACCAATTTCTTGGCAGTGGATCTGGTGAAAAAAATGTTTTAGCGAAATTGTTTCAAAATTAAAGTGCATTTTTAGCATTGTGTGAAACTCAAAAGAATGTGGAGGTTAGTCTATATCTCTGTAGTGAGAAACTAGGCAATAAAATGTCTATTAGTTAATACTGTTTACATATCTTAGAATATTTCCAAATAAAGCATTATTCAGGCCTCCATTGCAGCATTTCACAAATGTAGATAAATTTGCATCAGATATATGCTAACTATGATGTTCAAACTGGTCCATATTAAATATCATTGATAAACTAATATTGATATTGTTAGTTTATGTGTAATTTGATTTTCATTCACTATAATTAGAGACCATGTCTTCAGGATTTAATGGCTTCATATAACATCACATTGATATAGTAAGTTCTCAGCTTTTATCATAAAGTGAATTGTTCAGCCTGAATCCTTGTAAAAGATCTCCTGAATATTATTTTCTTATACCATGTGTACTCATACTCTCAGATCCATTCTCTGGTGATGCCTTTTTCAATGTTTGAGACAACACCACAGATTTTTATTCCATTATTTCCTACCTGGTGTTTAGTCACAGAAAAGAATTGGATTGATTCAAAATACATGCAAAATATATTGAGATGATATGGTAATTTTTATTTAGTATATAATTAAGGTTTTGGCTAAATGAGTGAAAGAATGTTTATTTAAGCCTTATTTATTCTGCTTTGCTTATTTTATTCTAATAATTGTTGACTTGGATCGATATTAAGAATGAGAATATGTTTTCTTTCAATGAAATTTACTATTTCCAGTGTGAAATTGATATACAATCAAAAATTTTCAGGACCTCAATTTCTAGTCATTTATACAAGAATAATTCATATGTCTCAAATGGAAAAACCACATTTGACAGCATAGTGTGGTTTAAATATACTTTAAATTTCTCTAAAAGCAACAAGATGAGAAAGAGCTTTAGCCTGATAGTGGGCAATAGTAGGAACCAAATGCTTAACAATGGGTCACCAAGTTACCATGAGACCTCAGTTGCATATCATGAAATGGATGTTGTCTGACCCAGCACCATAAAATTGCACAAAATGTGCACAACAATACTCTACCAAAAAATGGAAGTGGTATATATGAGATAGGGCTTGAGCAGGTCCTGACGGTACAAATAAGTTACATAAGGAAGTGGCCTAGATGCCCATGCCCCTCACTCCTACCACTTTACCTTTACACCCACAGGAAAGGTTCAGAGTTGAGAACATGTTTTTCTAGGATGCATACAACTTCAAACCACTACAAATTGAAAATGCCATATTATTTAAAAATTTAAACTTTCCATGAACTCACATGAAAAATGAGGTTGAAAATATCCAATAAATCAGAAAAAAAGGAGGACATTATGTTGAGTGAAGTACGCCAGACCCAAAGGACAAATACTGTATGGTTGAGTTATTATGAACTAAATATATTGTGTAAACACATGGAGTTAATAATTAGAATATAGTTCACCAGAAAATAGAATGAGGGTAGCAATTGGAAAGCTATGGATTAATCTGCGCAGAATTGGTAAAGGGTTTTTTTTTTTAATCTTTGGAAATTAATACAAATGGTGAAAACATATAATAGTGATTGTAACTAGCAGAGCTATTATATGGGTATGACAGTGGTTGAAAGGGAAAGGCTAAAGTCATGTATATTGCTAGAAGGAAAATGTAACATTGGACTTTATAACATAGTGAAGCCTCAGGTGAAATTCAAATATGGGTAATATTGCATACCTAAGACTGCTTTTACAATAATTGCAAATAAAAGCAAAGAAATAGCAAAAAATAAATATTGTATAAACATAAAAACATAGTATTGGGATATGACAAAACACAATTGTAAAAGATAAATTTAGAAAGTATAAACATGATGCAGATTTTCAATATTTGAATAAATTAAATAGTTTTCAATTAGCAGAATATTGTTAAACATTTTACCCCAGAAATAAGGTTGAACGTTATTTTAACTGTTCAAAAATATTTAAGAATGATAACAAGATATAATTTTATGGAGAAAATCTTAATATAAATTTCAAAAGAAAAACATATTTATAATTCTATTGCATGAAGGCAAACAAAATATCTGATTACAATTATGAAAATTTAAATAACCAAAAAATAAAATCCTTGAATATCATAAAGTACTTTTTAAAATATCCTTTGAATAGGACAACCAGCAAGATGGTGGCAGAGTAAAGAGCTCTGAGAATCAGCTCCTGCTACGGGGCATTTGGTGATCACCCACAACTACCTAGAGCACTTATTTTGGGGCTGCAGGAGACCAGAAGAGTATCCTGCAACATCCTTGAAAGAATGGAAGGAGGAGACTGTCCATGTGCAGAGAACATTCGTAAGTAGAGCACTCCACACCAGAGGACAGTGCCCATTTTCCACTGGAGGCACAAGTCGCCTTGGGAGCTATTCCGTGGCTGGAATTGAAAGCTCCATTCCCAAAAATGGGGAAGGAAGAGACAATTGGGCACCAACTTCAGCTACTGATTAGTAAATTCAGTGGGCTAAAGTAAAATCTTAAGAACAGCTAAAGTTTGAACCTGTACAAGTAAGAAAGAGGTCAGTGGCTACCATCTTAACTCTGCACCTGACATGAGGGGAAGTGGGTCTGACTGAAAATCACAGTGCTGGTAGGGACCAGCTTTTTTCCCACCTATATCAGATTGCCACTTTAGCCTAAGCCCCAGGCCCACCTCGGGCAGGGAATAAGCTGGGGGGAGCTGCGCCAGGCTGGCTGGGAAATTACAGGCCACATCATGGAGGCCAGTGATCATCCTACTTTGGCAGAGGAAGTTGCCCCAGGAGCTATTCTGTGGCAAGTATTGGAAGCTCCATTTCCCAAAATCAGGGGAGGAAGAGATGGTTGGCCACAGATTTCAGCTACTTATTCTTCAATTCGGCTGGCTAGAGTATAACCCTAAGAAAAGCAAAAGTTTGAGCCTTTCCAATTCAGAAGGAGGCCGGTGGCCATTATTTTGACTCCACCCCCAGCATGAGGGGAAGCTGGGCTGACTAAAATCACAGTTACATTAGAGACTGGTTTCTTTCCCCAGCCTGGCCTGTAGCCCTAGCCTAGGCTTCAGCCACACCTCTAGCAAGGAGGAAGTTGATGGACCCTGCACCAGCCTATCCAGGTAACTACAGGTACATTTAGCTGGCACAGACTGAATAATCTGAAATCTACCAGGACAAATGTGGCCATCTTGGACCTGCACTGCATAGATTGCTGCCCACACATGCAGCTCCATCCCTGCCCAAGGCAGGGGAGAAATGGTTGTGAAGCTTCATCAGTCTGTCTGGGCAACTACAGTATAGACCTGCATGACTTGGATTATTCCACACATCTGTGGCTCTGCCCCTACCCACTGGCAAAGGAGAATGTGGGGAGAAGCTTCATTGACCATTGGGGCAATGAGGGTAGCTTGAGCCTCCACAGTTTATAGCACCAACTACATCCTTGGCTCCTAGTACACAACCAGGAAGGGAGAAAGGGCAGGAAGCCAAAAACTAAATTGAAAAACTGTACCCAGAATAAATACTCTAGTAAGCCAGATGCCAAGACACCATCAAAAAGTTACAATCCACACCAAGAAACAGAAAGATATGGCCCAGTTAAAGGAAAAAGTTAAGCCTCCAGATGACATAAAGGAGTTGAGACAACTAATCATAGATGTTCAAACAAATCTGCTTAATAAATTCAATGAGATGGCTAAAGAAATTAAAGATATTAAGTAGACTTTGGATAAGCACAAAGAAGTATTCGAAAGCATACATAGAAAAATAGCAGATATTATGTGAATGAAAGATGCAATAAATGAAATTAAAAATGCACTGGAATCATATAGTAGCAGATTTGAGGATGCAGAAAAAAGGATTGGTGAGCTTGAAGAAATGGCCTCTGAAAGTGAACATACAAAACAACAGATGAAGAAAAGATTGGAAAAAATTGAACAAGTTCTCAGGGAACTAAAGGATAGCAAGAGATGGGCAAACATACATGTCATGGTTGTCCCAGAAGAAGAAGAGAAGGGAAAAGGGTCAGAAGGAATATTTTAAGAAATAATGGTAGAAAATTTCCCAATCTGATTGAAGGACATAGATATCCATGTTCAAGAAGCACGACATACTCCTATTAAAAAAATTTTGAATAGACCAACTCTGAGACACATACTAATCAAAATGTCAAATGCAAAAGACAAAGAGAGACTTCTGATAGCAACAAGAGAAAAGCAATGCATAGCATATAAGGGATACCCAATAAGATTAAGTGCCAATCTCTCATCAGAAACCATGGAGGAAAGAAGACAGTGGTATGATATATTTAAGATACTGCAAGAGAAGAACTTCCAGCCAAAAATCTTATATCTGGCAAGACTGTCTTTCAAAAATGAAGCCAAGTTTAGAATATTCACTGATAAACAGAAACTGAGAGAGTTTGTAACCAAGAGAACTGCTTCTCAGGAAATACTAAAGGGTGCGCTACAACCTGAAAAGAAAAGACAGGAGAGAGAGTTCTGGAAGAGAGTCTAGAAATGAAGATTATATCAATAAAAGTAACTAAAAGTGTTGAAAGAGTGGTGAAAATAAAATATGACAGATAAAACCCGAATAATCAAGAATAAGCTTAAGCAACAATGTAAAGCGCTCATACTCAGATAACTACAAATCATTGTTTAAAGAAATAAAAAATAAAAAAACCTAAATAATTTGAAGAGTATTCCATGCTCATGGATTGAAAGACTAAATATCATTAAGATGTCAATTCTACTCCAATTGATATACAGATTCAAAGCAATCCTGATAAAAAACTCTACCAGCATTTAAAAAATAAATGGAAAACATGATTGTCAAATTTATTTGGAAGGGTAAGGGGTCCTGAATAGCCAGAAACATCTTAAAAAGGAAAAGCGAAGTTGGAGGACTCTCATCTCTAGACTTTAAGTTATATTACCTAGCTACAGTGGTAAAAACAGCATGGTACTGGCATAAAGACAGACAAATAGACCAATGGAAGTGAATTGATTGTTAAAAAACTGACCCTCACCTCTATGTTCAAGTGATGTTTTTGACTGGCCTGTCAAACCCTCCCAGATTGGGAAAAACAGTCCATTCAACAAATGGTGCTGAGAAAATTTGATATCCATAGCAAAATAAGGAAAGAGGACCCGTATACAAAAATTAACTCAAAATGAATCAAAAACCTAAATATAAAACAAGAACCATAAAGCTTCTAGAAGAAAATGTAGAAAAATATCTTCAAGACCTGGTGGTAGGTGGTGGATTCTTAAAGGAGATAAGAGGAGGAATGAGATGGATAACTGATATTTAATGTATGTAAAAGTTTTAATTAGCTTTACTATAAAAGTGTGGACATGTACAGAGTTGATGGTAACATATTTTAGTGAGTAACAGCTGGTTTATAAATGGGGATGTGGCTGAAACTGTCAGTCTAGGGATGTAAATGCCAGTTGAGAGAAAGCTAGAGAATAATGTAGGGACTGAGTTGAACAGTAAACCCAGAGGTGGCTGAGAATAGTGGTTGATGGTACAGATGCAAGACTGTACTTTGTGTGCTAGAGCAGGTGTACATCAGTATTGCAGGATGGTGGGAATGTGGAGAAGCATGGGAAAAATACAACTGGAGTGACCTATGGAGTGTGGTTAACAGTAATAATGTAATATTCTTGCATCTCTGCCAAAGTTGTACTCTGTTGATGGTGAGGGAGTATGGAAAGTGTGTACCAAATGTATGCTGTGGAACTGGTGTTAGTTGGTTGATATTGTCTCAAAATCTGTAGCAAATGTTTCACCATGGTGTGATGTGTTGATAGAGGGGTGTTGTTTGGGAATTCTGCACATGTGCATGATTGTTTTGTAAGTTTACAATTTTCATGACAAAAATATATTTAAAAGATGGTAATAGGGTGGGTTGTGGGAAAAATGCACCAAATCTGGATTGGGGACGATAATTAGCTGTAAGATTTTGACAATATTCTTTCATAATTTGAGCAAATGTCTCACAGCAATGCAAGGTGTTGGTGGAGTGTTGATGTATGGGACCCCTGTAAGATGTTATGAATGTTTGCTTTGTAAGTTCACAACTTTTAATATACATTTATTGTTTATGTATGTTCATGTATAAATGATATAAATAATAATAATAGGGTAGCTTGGGGGAAAATACTTTGGTTAATAGTAATATTTTGAGGATGCTTTTTAATCATTAGTTAAAAATGTTTCACAACAATGCAAGGTATTGGTGGTAGGGTGAGGTATGATGTCCCTGTATGATGTTATGTATGTTTATTTTGTAAGTTCACAACTATTACTATACACTTATTGTTTATGTATGTTCATGTATGATTGATATCTTTCAATAAATTAAAAATAAAAAATATCCTTTGAATAGCAGTTTTTAATTTCCTAGATTGCTTATGAAATATACCATGAAATGGTGTCCAGGAGTTTAGTTCTAAGCTTATCCTTTTCCTCTCACATATTAGTATAAGCTGCAAGGAGTAACCAGGCTACACTTTTTACATTTAGCTGGGAAACCCACTCAGTTAAATTTCCAAGCTGGTCAATTTCAAATTCTGCCTTTCATCTGACATCAGAAATCAAATTTGCCAAGTTCCTTTCCACTTGAAAACAAAGGTCACCTTTCTTCCAGTTTGCAATGGCACAGTCATTTCTGTCTGAGGTCTCATCTGAAGTCCCTTTAGCATCCAAATTTCTACAACTAGTCTCTTGAAAGCAATCTAGACCTTTTCTATCAAGGACCTCACAATTCTTCCAGCTCTACCCATTAACAAATTCCAAAACCTTTTCTGCATTTTTGGTATTTGCAATAACAACAGCCCACTATTCTGATACCAACATCTGTTTTAATTTCCTGGGATGCTTAAATCAGACACCATAAATGTGTTGGCTTTAAACAATGGGAAATTATTAGCTTACAGTTTGAGGCCATGAGAATGTCCAAATCAAGGCATAGTAAAGGTGATGCTTTCTTCCTGAAGACTGGCTGCCAGCCATCCTAGGCTCCTCTGCCAAGAATTCTGGAATAAAGGGAAAAACTACTTCAAATGTATTTCTAAATAAACAACTCTTAAAAGAATTAAAATATTTGCAGCATCCCAGTATCATTTTAATGCTAGTAAGTGTTTCTAATTGTGAGATTAAAGTTTCAATTAAATTTGTACCCTGGTTTATGACTTTCAAATTAACAAAAATAATCTTTCTGTGGAAAAGAAAGAAATGGATATTAAGAGGAAGGATGAACTCACTTATAGTTAAAAATATCAGGCCAATAATTCACTCAACATAGGAAACAAAACTAGTTGTCAGGTTATTGTTGTGAGTATATGATTATTATCTAGCTCTAACAAAACATGGACCCTAAAATTTGTATAAATACAAAAATTGATGCTGATTCTATATGTGACTGCATTCCCAGAGCATAAAATAATAATAAGAAAGAATAATTTACTTAGAAAATATTTTCAATGAGTATTAGTCATGGAATAATTAATAGTTACTAGCAATTGTTATCATTCATACATTATTGTTAGCATTTACTAGCAATTGTTAGCATTTATATGCAGTAAAAATGCACTATAGATTCTTGTATTTCTGTACATTGTATAACTGCATTACATATACTAAGTCACTTATCCTCATAACAATTCTAAGAGGTGGTTCTAATACTACCTATAATCACAATTGATGAAACAGAGGTACATAAACTCTAAGGAATTTACAGAAGTCTACCTTGCTTTTAAAATTGATACCAGGATTCAAACCTAAACAACCTATAGAGTGGTTCTTTTAAGCATGTTTGTAAATAGAATGAAAGAATGAACTGTTCTTTTTAGTTTGCTAATTGCAGGCCTTCCAAAAATGCAATATGAAGAAGCAAAGATTTGTGTGTGGTCAATGGTAGAAACAGGAGAGAAAAAGGAAGGTTTGTAAAAAATACCATCTGTGGACTGAGTGAATGACTAATCCAATGTCATGGAATTCAACACAGCTTTGCCTCTGAACAGTGTACCAACTTCATGGCAAATGAAGTGTGGGAATGGGCTTATGGAGTCAAATGATCTTATCATGTTCCCCATCACCTTGAAGTAACTGATAAAATGGTGGAATAGCTTTGAAGACTCAGTTAGAACACCAACAGGTTCTCTTGCAGGGCTAGGGCAATGATCTCCAGAAAGCTGTATATTCTATAAATCAGTGTCCACTCTATGGTGCTGTTTCTTCCATAGCCAGGATTTATGGATCCAAAATTATGTGGTGGAAGTAGGAGAGGTACTTCTCACTATTATCCTTAGTGATCCAATAGAAAAATGTTTGCTTCCTGTCCCTCAACCTTAAGCTGTGGTTGTCTACAGGTCTCAATTTCAAAAGGAGGACTGCATACATCAGGAGACACAAAAATGGTTCCACTGAACTTGAAGTTAAGGCTACTGCCGCGTTACTTTGGGTTCCTCATGCCTCTGAATCAATAGGTAAATAAGGGAATTACTGTATTTACTGGAGTGACTGATCCTGACTATCAAGGGGAAATAGGACTGCTACTACACACAATAGGTAAAAAAGAACTTGCCTGGAATACAGGAAATCACCTACGGAATCTCTTAGTCTACCATACCCTGTGATGAAAGTCAAAGGAAAACTGCAGCAACCCAATCCAGACAGGGGTACTAATGGCCCAGATGCTTCAGAAATGAAGGTTTGGGTCACCCCTTTTGGCAAAGAACCATGGCCAGCTGATGTACTTGCTGAAGGAAAAGGGAATATGGAATGTGTACTGGAAGATGGTAGTTATATATAACTATATATAGTTCTGACCATATGACAATTTACATAAATGAGGATCCTAATTGTTATGAATATTTCTTCCTTGCTTTGTGATAAGTATGTTAGTAATTATATGTAAATCAAATATCTTTATTTTATTCCCTATCTTATCCCCTTGTCATATGACATAAGTTGCATTAACTTCATGCCACAGTATTTAAGTTATGGGATATCAAGTTTAATAGTGAATACTACCTAGGATTTGCAAGCTATTCTGGAAAGTTAGTTTGTTCTAGTTTTACACAGGACTGACTGGTGTGTATTGTTAGGCAAAAATATAACTGCTTTTATCTTTACTTTAAGATTAATTATGGTTTAAGGGGACATGTATGTGTGCCAAGTTGACATGGATAGACTGTGATAGTTAAGTTCACGTGTCAATTTGACCAGCTTATGGTGTCCAGATTTTTTCAATAAGATTGCTACTGTGAGGAAATTTCATGGATTTAAATAATCAGTAAGTTAATTGGATCTTTGGATGATTATATCTACAACAAAATTGTAAATTGTCTTCAACAATGAGAAAAATCTCAACGAATTATTAGAAGGCATTAAAATAAAACATGATAATTTCAGGAGTCAGAAAGGAGAATTTCCATCTCTAATTCAACAGTGGACCTTCTCCTGGGGAATTCAACAAAAATCTCCATTGGTGTTCCCACTTTGTGTCTGGCTTTGAAATTTGGAGTTGAGAACCCCGATAGTCATATAAGCCAATTCTTATAAAATTAAAAAAAATATATTTACATATATACATATACGTGAATATAAATTATATATATTGTTATTTCTGTTTCCCTAGAATATCACATAATACTGATCAATGAGTCAAAGACAATAAAGGAAGGCTAAGTAGAAGAAAAAGGTGAAGATAGAAGAAAAGAAGATAAAATAAAAAAAGAACACAACAACAATGACAATGGAAAACGAGGGTGGAGGAGGAAGAGGGGGCAGTGGAGGTGAAAAAGTGGACAAGGGAGAGGAAGAAGGGGAAAAGAAGAAAAAGAAGGAGGAGGGAGAGGAGGACGAGCAACAGGGGGAGAGGATGAAGAGGAAGAGGTGTCAGAGGGAGAATAGACTTTATAAGAAAATTAATTAGATCAGTTATACTTACAATGATGCTGAAGTTTCATTACATTTTCAAGGTACAGAACTAGAAAATCAGATAGATATTTTATTGGCAAGCATGGAAATATCCAGAAAAAAGATATTTGAATCCACAAAATGAATAAGATATAAAAGGATATATAGAACTTCCACTAGTACTTAGAATGTAGAAATATGCAAAGAATATTCCCTCAAATGTAAGAGTTCTAAAAAGCCAGATTATCTACAAAATCAAACTTTCCATGTGATCATGAGAAAGATGTGATTGGCAACATCCAATAAATCAGAATACTAGGGAGAAACAGGCCCCTCAAAAAGGAAATGTACTGTTTTACCTTGTCAGAATGTGGGAGAAGATGTGAACACTATACCAGCACATAAGAAGAATACATATAAATAATGAAGGATTGCTTAAACCAAATATGGCCTACATTGTCAGGAGCAAAGCCCTAAAATCAAAGGATTTGCCTTCATTCTCAATTTATTACCTGCTGTTTTTTTCTAAGTGCTCATGAAAAAGACAATGGGCAGGTTGAAATCTTTCAGTCAAGATCATTATGCAAACTACAAAAAACAAAATGTCTTCCTCTTCCTCTATTACTAAATGAGGAACTGCTATTACTTTACAAACTATAGTTTTATTCTTACAGTAGTTTCCCCTAAGAATAGATAAAAGTTATTGAGATACCCAATTATAGAACTATTCCTACCTTCTGAAAGCATCAAACCAAATAACAAAACTCCATGTCCTTATACCTTTCTCCAAGTTACCCAATCAAAGACTAAATCATATAATCTTAAAGCCCAAGTTCTTTCTAAAACCAACTTACAGAAAAAGCACATATTTTCAATTGCATGTTTACTTCTCTGCAATGAGAAATGAAACCAAACTGTTCAATGACATGTTTTCCTGGTGGTTTTGGCTAAAAAATATTTACTATTACTAGGCTAAAAGGTACAGTGGAGAAGACAAAAACATTTATGAATACATCAGACATTTCATCATAAATATGGAATCTATTAGAATCCAAAAAAATGCTAAAAATGAAACTTTTAAAAAGCAAAAACACATAATATAAGAAACAAAGATTACAACAACAGGATTATCAGTAGACTCAATAGAGTTGACAAAAGATTTGGTGACCTTGAAGATAAGCCTATAAAAATTAATGAAACAGAAAAGATGTCAAAAAAACAAAAAAAATGTGGGGAATAATATGCAAATGCTATGGGACAATATCAAGCATTTACCATAGCTATAGTTACAGAACTAAAATAAGAGTAGAAGTTGGGATTGCAGGAGAAGATCACAGAGTAGGGCTCTTCAGGACCCAGTACTTCAACCAAAACAAGTAGTAAACAGGAAGAACTTGTCTGAAACAACTGTTTTGAAACTCCAGAAGTGAGAAGAACACTGTGAACCATCCAGGGAAGAGCTGGATGAAGAGGCCGATAAACTGTGGTAAAAGACAGTAAATTGCTCTTTCTGCACAGAGGCTACTGGAGCCCATCCCTCACTCTTACAGCAGGACTTCTTGGAGTCCAGGCCCTGCTTAACTCTCTGGTAAAAGAAAGGGATGTAAAAACCCTCTTCCCCAAGAACAGAGGTGGGCATGATCGATCACTGATCATATCTTTTGATTAGCCAATTAGGATCATTGGGGGACCAGCTATGAGGGCAACTATTATTTCAACAAGCCATTGTTTGTTGTGGCAGCTATTGTTTTACCCCAGCCCTGGAGAGAGGAAGTAAAATTCATTGTTTCAACACTTCCCAGACAGGACTGGAAGTGGTTGAGATTAAAAGATGTAGTTCATCCTCAAGTTTATGGGGGACAGTTTGATGTAGGGCTACATTTGCTGGGCAGGCGAGGAAAGCTTAGTTTGGGGAAGCAATTGTTAAAGATCTTGGTTCTTTTCTTGATCCCCTTCTCAGGGAAATTTAGAGACAGTCTATATACCCTCTGTGGTCCCTGGCCCAGGTTTGGCTAGGAAAAACTGACATGAGAAGGTCTCTCCAGAGTGACCCTTATCCCAGAATTTTCACTCCAGGCAAGAGCATCTTGAGACAATGATAGGAATGTAAAAAGCTAAAGAGGGAGTCAGTCTTGGAAAAGGCCTGCCAGCTTCAAATACCAAGGAGAAGGAGATCTGTCTACTGTGTAACAGAGGGGACAACCAAACTCCTGTAAACAGGGAAATACTAAAAGAACTAAAAAGCAAATGCCAAATTAATATCAGTGAGTTCATGTAATATTTGTCCTTCAGTGCCTGGAAAAATATTACATGACCTCACTGATATGAGTTAGGCAAATTATGCATACCAACAGAGCTAAAGTCTGGAAGATAGGCTTACAGGAAATAGAAAGGTAGAAAACCGTTGTGAACCAATGCCCATATGGGCAAAATCTATGATAAGTTGCAAGTGTGTAACTGTACATGGACAGGCATGACAGTGGTATAATGATATTCTTAGGTTGGGTGGTGATGGTTTGTCAGAAGAATGGGGTGGGAAGTGTGGATTGGACTATCTATGTAACTGGGGGGAAGGTTGGGGAAGGGAGCAGGTGAACAGTGGGGATTGGTGGGTACATGGTTGAAGCTACAATGTTGGAAATGCTCTGTTGGCAATATGGCAAGTGAGGGTTGCTGGTTTATGGTGTTGGATGTGGGGGTCATTTGGGACAGGAAACACCTGGGGTAGGCTTCTAGGGAGTGTGTAAGTGTTCATCTTGTCATAGTGTGTTATATCAGTGGATAGAGACCCACATAATGAGTGGCAAAGTTGTGGAATCCCATCCTGGGGATGCCCGCTATGTTCTCAAATAGAGGGGCTGGAGACTCTTGAGAGCATGAGCAGTGCCTAATAGGGGAAGGTAGACCAGTTTGTCAAGTCCTCAGTGTTGCTGCAAATAACTATGAATCTTGTCCTACAAGGAGTGAGGCCTGGTGGTTCCCATGGGTCCCAAGGAAAGGAAGAGGGAGGAATAGAATAGATGGAACAGCGGATATTTTGGGGGTGATGGAAGCGTTCTACATGATTTTGCTATGATGGGCACATGCCATGTTAAATTACATCAAAATTTATAAAAGTATACGGTTCAAATTGCAAACCATATTGTAAACCATGGACCATGGTTGGTAGCTATGTTTCAATATTTGTACATCAGTTGTAACAAATATACCATCCACATATAAAATGTTATTAATAGCAGAAGGGGGAAAAGGGGGAGGATGTTGGGTATACGTGAGTCCCCTGTATTTGGCATGTAAATTTTTTGTAACCTAAACTTCTTTGAAGACAAAATGAAATAAGTAAGACACTGGGGGAATAAACAGAAGAAAATGTCACTGTACATACAGGACAACAGATCTTACAGTGTGAAAGGCAAAATGTCAAAAAAAAATTAATGTTTTTTCATTGGTTTCTATTATCCTAATTTTTTATTTTTTAAATTTTTTTGTATTTTAGTTCATATTTTTAAAACTGTCATTATTATTTCATTTCCTTATTAATTGTATTTGGCTATTATATTGGCTTCATTTTCAAAGAAGTTTTGGATCACAGAAGTGTTACAACTGTGGCAGGGAAGGATCATTGGTGTGGGGTGTCACTTTTATAAATTTTGATGTAAGATGGGAGGAAGTTAACATGAGCATACATATAAGGCATATAAAAGTGTTCAAATATTCATGGGGCATTGTCACGATGGGTGGAGATTCACACAATTACCAAAGGAATATCAAATTCCCATCCTGGGGACCTCTCCCACATTCTTTAATGGAACACAAAGAATCTTCTTAGTACAGGGGCAATGACTAGTGAAGGAAGATGGTCCATTGATGGGCCCTTGATATTGATGACTGTCCTTATGAACCTTTACTCCTGAAATGGAAACTTAGCCTAGTATTATAGGGTGCCTAAGAATTGCCTCCTGGGAGCCTCCTTGTTGCACAAATGTGGCCTCTTTCTAAGTCAAACTCAACATATTATATATTACCTTCCCCCCAGCATGTGGCATGACCACAGGGGATGAGCCTCCCTGGCACTGAGGGATCACTATCAAGCACCAACTAGCAATGCAACTGGAAAAAGACCTTGACCAAAATGGGGAAAAGGAAAAGACAAATGAGTTTACATGACTAAGAGACTTCAGAGTGAGCTGGGAGGTCACTCCATAGGTCACATTTATGCACGTCTCAGCAAGATCTCATTGACAGCCAAAGTAGATACTACCCCAAATAGGAGGGCTCTTGAGGGCTCTGGACACTATAGTGAGGGCAGATATCTCAGGAATTTTGGTGCCTTGCCACTGGGCCCTACTTTGGAATTTAGGCTCCCCAGGGTAACCGAGTTGGACTGAGTAGTCCCTACACATGGCTCTTCTGTTCTTCTATTTGAACCTAAAATTCAAATAGAATTGAATTTACTAGAGTTGGTAAGTGTATGTCTAAGAGACTTAAATCTTTGGGCTGGCCATATGCCAGCTGGGCCCTGAATCTCAACAGAGTTGCAACACCTACTCTCCAGTTCATTGGTCTCACCCAGGACAAATAACAAGGAGGTGATGATGGACTACTACCATACCAAGGAGGTGAGAGAGTCTGCAACTGCAAGCAAAAGAGTCCCATCCATCAGCCCTAATGGATTGCAGCCCCCTCTCAATTAGAGGTGGAGTGGACATTACCGTTCCAGAATCCTCAGGAAAGTGGAATGAACTGTAGACTAAAGTAGACTTACTGGTATTCTACTATAGACTTATTGTGATTCCAGCAATGGAAGAAATTATATCATTAATGTGGAGGCAGTGGCAACTGGAGGTTCTGAAGGCAGGGAGAGGGAAAAACAGGTGTAATGTGGGGGCATTTTCAGGACTTGGGAATTATCCTGGATGACATTGCAATGACAGATACAGGTCACTATATATCTTGCCATAACCTATAGAATTGGTGGGGGGAGAGAGTTATTGATAATTGTTACATCTTCTTTTTTAATTACCCCTATTTTAGTTTGCTAAAAGGATGCCAATGCAAAATACCAGAAAGGCATTGAATTTTACAATAAGGATTTATTAGAATATAACTACAGTTCTAAGGCTATGAATGTGTCCAAATCAAGTCATATCAAGAGATGATATCTCACTAAGTTGCAGCTGTAAACGGTCGGTTACATAGCAACAGCATCTAAAGATGTTTTCTCTCTGAGTAGTTGTGTGTGATCAGGCACATGGCAGTGTCTGCAAGTCTCTCTCTCCTCCATGACTTTTCTCTTTCAGCTTCTGGCTAAAGTGGCATCCTCTTGGCATTTGTGTTCCATTGCTAACTTACGGTCCCTGGTGCCTTCTATCTCAGCTTCTGGGTTCTTTTCTGTCTCCTCAGTTTTTTACTGTATCTACAACTTTTAATCTTCCATTTATAAAGGACACCACTAAGAAGATTAAGGCCCTCCCTCGGTCATGCCCTACCAGTGTGCTCTAATCAATTTGCCCTTATCTGATCTAATCTAATCTGAGGTTAATAATAGGTTCAATTTAAGAACATAATTTTCTGAGATCCACAAAAGACACAAACCAACACAATCTCCTTTATCTGTACATAATTATCATCTTTGCCACTTGTAAATATTTTTGACATCAAATCTATTTTATCAGATAGTAGTATAGCAACCCCAACTCTCTTTTTGTTAGTACTTTAGTGGTATTTTGTCTATAATTTTACCCTCAACCTACTTGTATCTTTAAATTTAAGATGAGTCTATTGCAGACAGCAAATAGTTGGGTCTTGCTTTTTTATCCAGTCTCTATTTATTGATGGAAGATTTTAATCAATTTATATTTAATGTCATTACAACTAATACAGGACTTACTTCTGTTATTTTCCTGTTGAGTCTTTGTAAACCTTACACCTCTTTGTCCATCACTTCTGTTAAAGCCTACTATTAAAGTTATTTCCTGTCTAGTGTTGCAACATATTTAGTGCCTTCTCATTTCTATCTGGATATATTTTTCATGTTTTTTCCTTATGGTTATCATGGGTTTAAAATTTAGCATCCTATTTATATAATAACCATATTTGGTTTGATACCAACTTAAATTCAATAGTATGCACATATAATTTTCCTATACCCATTTTTTTTGTACTTGCTACCACTAATATCTTTGTACATTTTAAGTACAAAAACCTAGATTTATCATTACTTTTTATGCATTTGCATTGTAGTACCTGAAGAGAGTAAGAACTGGAATTACATATCAAATAATAAAATACAATAATACCAGCATTTATCATTACCAAAATGGTTACCTTTACCACAGCTCTTTATTTCTTTATGCTGCTTTCAATGACTGTCTAGTGTCCTTTCCTTTCAGACTTAAGGAATCCTTTAGTATTGCTTGTACAGCAGATCTCATCTCCCTTAGAAGTCTGTTTTTCTGATAATGCCTTAACCTCTCACTCATTTTTGAAAGAATCTCACCATATATAAAATTCTTGGATGACATTTGTTTTCCTTCAGCACTTTAAATATTTCAACTCACTGTCTTCTTGCCTCCATGGTGTCTGATGAGAAATCAGCACTCCAAATAAGTGGGACTCCTTGGTATGACCTCCCTCTCCCTAGTATTTGAAGATGCAGGCCTTTGTCTCAAACTGTCAGTCTCTTTATATTTTTACACTCCTTTCATTGTCTTACACTGCTTTTTTGCCTGGAAGGCAAATTCTGGGAAGTTGGTTTTTATTAGCCAAAACAGGGCCAGAGACTTAAGAAGGGAGCACAGACAGGCTCCAAGTTTTCCTGGAGAACAACAAGCTTCCTCAACAGCTCCCCAAGCTGAGCTTCCCAGACTGCCCAGCAAATGTCCATCACAGCCCTGAAGAAGCACTGTGTCTTTAAATTTACACTACCTCCATCCTTGTCAGTGGAGGGTTGAAATACTTGTTGCCCTCAGAGCTGGAACCCAGTAATCTGAATTCCCTAATTAAAAGCCCAGATAAGTGATTGTCCATGGCCACTCCTTAAGGAGGAGAATTTTTATGTCCCTTCTGTCACCAACCAATTAGTGATTGGACCCAGTTGTGGCCTGCCATGAGAGTGGGGGATGAGCACCTGCAGCCACTGCACAGAGACAGCAATTACTGCCCTTTACCATAATTTATCAGCCTCTTCCTCCAGCTATTCTGTGCAGTGACCTTTTAGCCTCCAGAGTTTCAAAATAGTTTTTTCAGAGAGTTTGTGCCTATTTAGTAGTTGTTCTGGTGGAACAAATGAGTCTTGGATCTCCCTACTCTGCCATATTCCCCAGAAGTTCTCTAAGTATTTATCTTTTCACCAATATCTTATTCTGTTTCTTATTTAGCATATTGGTAAATCCTATAAACAGTTTCTTTGCAACCTTCAATTATAATCTTCCATGTAATTTTCAAATTTTCAAAGAGTTTCTTATTAACAAAGGTCATTTCTAGTTTATAGATTAATATATGGGATCCCCAGGACAAGAAAAGACAATACAAAATGCAAAAGATTCATGCTTTAAGTTTACTAGTCATATAATGCTGTAATGTTCTATCATATAGAATATTACATTTATCTGTCTAGTGTTCCAATCTCTCCTGTTAATACTTATTATCCATAACTTTAAAATATTCATATTTTATCTCCTCCATGAAATTCTCCTTGAGTTTAAATTATCATTCATAACAGTTAGAAGTGTATCACATGATAATTTAAATAAGAACATAGTAAGATTTTTATTAAACAGTTATAAATCCTGCATAAGTTATGTTTCCATATTACTTCATTATATGCTTGTTTATGAGAGTTTTGAGAAAATTAAACAGGTTATATTCTCAGGAAGAGGAAATGGGATATCAGGGTTTTGGTTATCTTAATGTCACATAGCCTATACGATTAAGTCTACACTATGTATTCTATGGATAGATTACTCTTCCCACCTATGTCATATGATTTTTCACTGAGAGTTCTTTTTTAGCAGAGACCAAAGTACATTCATGTAATCATTTTTATCATGTAGTTCACTGTTCCAGAAATATTTATTTGTTTACTACGGGGAAAAAAAAATCTTGTTGCTCGTCTCTCTCAGAAGAGAATGCGTTTTCTCCTAGGAGCATGCTCTGTGAATTTTAAGAAGCAATTGCTAAACCAGTATAACAATGAAACTGCATAATATTTATAACATTCCTTAAGAGTGTGAGCAGTTTCGTTCCACAGACGAAAGGAAAATTTTTTCATCAATTTCACAATACTTGAGAAATTATAAGTCTGAATCTCCAACTAGAGTACATACTTTAATAATTAAATTAGTGGTAGTGTGCTCCACTTTGAGTGGCATTAAAAAATGAACTGCCACTCTTCCAGGAGTCATAGCAGAAAAATGAGGTCTCTCTACATGTTTAGTTTAATAAAGCTGTAAATTAGAAATTTGCCCCAATATTCTTGAATTAAGATAACAGACAGAATAGGGACCGTAAAAATAAAGGACTTTCTTTTAAAATTAGGTACATTTTAACATGAAGAGATTATTAACTTTCCATTTTCCTTTGGGTATATGCCAATTAATTCAAGGCCATATTTTTTTTTTCTGATAGAGAAACATAAATATATTTAAACTTATTTTACTAGTTAGCTAATTAATCTAGAGTTCACTGCAGTTTTTGTTTCTTTTTTTTTTTTCTTGTTTAATTCATGATATTTTTAGGGCTGATAGCCTTAACAAAGAATTCCAATATGTGAGGATATTATTTTCTATTGTTAGTTGAGAACAAAATTCCAAAATTTTGGCATATCACAATAGAATTGCAATATCGTTGAGTAGAAATAGCTTATAATGTAGAATCAGAGAAATCTTAGCTTGAATCCTGGCTCTGCTAGCGACTAACAGTGTGGTTTTGGTCAACTTGATGTCCAAAGGGCATCCATTTTCTCATATATAAGAATATATCAAATTATTTACATTGCATGTTATTGTGTAGATTGCATAAGTTAATGTACAAAAAAATCTTAACCTCCATTAGCCACTTAATAATATATGGTAGCTGCTATCATAGCTTTCCTTCTTCACAACCTCCATGTTTGTATCACAGTTCTCATGTATGTCTCCTCCTTTGATTCTGATTATATGAGTTGAGGAAATGATTTTATTTGACTTGTCTGATTGATCATGTTTTTTTCCTTTGTTTAATTCAGTATATCTATATATATATATTTCTTTCTTTCTAATCTCTACCTTTTCTTAAAGTGAAATATGCTACACATAAATACAAACATCAACAGAAAAACCTGTTTGAAGAGTAGATTGGGTAAAACTCCTATACATTTTTTTCTATCATGTTTCCAGATCCTTAATATGATGTAGAGAATTTCCTTAGTTTGACCTGATTAGTATAAGATGCATTTTCATTTTTAAACCAACATCTTGCTCTACAAACCAGATCTGAAACAGCAAGATGTCAGAATATTATATTTTCAAGAATAGCAGGACAATTTAAGCAAAATATAGTATTATTTTGCTGAGATTTCCAAAAACAAGATGTGTTGACAGAAATGCATTTTTTTGGTGCCTCATAACAGAATATTGTGATTCATTTTGTTTAATCTCAATTGCATGTGTTTTTTAGCTCATTTTTAAAATTAAAAATTTTATTGAAGTATATCATTCATACAAAAGCATACATAAACAAAAAGTGTAGGGAAAATTTGTGAATTTAAAAACAAACATGTATGTCATCATACAAGGTTCTCATAGATCTCTCCACCACCAACGCCTTGCATTGTTTTGAAACATTTGTTACAAGCTATGAAAAAGCATTGTCAAAATATGACTTCTAACTATAGCCCATATCATACCTTTGGTGTATTTTTCCTCCAACTCACTCAATTTTTAATACCTTATATTACTATTATATATTTGTTATTGTTCATGAAAGAACATTTGCATATTTGTCCTTTTAACCACAATCCACCATCCACCAGTAGATTCCCTGTATTTATACAGCCCCATGTGTTGTGCAATCCATTCAAAGTGTTCACTCTGTGACTCTTATTTTTATCACAGAGTTGTGCTGTCATCAACTCAGTCAATTTTAGAATATTTTCATTACTCCAAAAGGAAAAAGCCCATATCCTCTTATATCCCCCTATTGTTCTCCTTTAATATTGAAGTAATATCTTCTTGCCATTGCTGCAAAATATTACAATACTGCTGTTAACTATCGTCCATAAATTACATTAGTTGTAATTTTCCTGTGTATCACCATATTTTTGCACTTTGTAAAAGAAGAGCATTCTTATATTTATGCTATTTATACTATTAACCACAATCTTCATCCACCACTGAAATCAGTGTTATACATTCCCTCGATTATTCTCTAGTTTCCTTTCATTGTCATTTACACCCAATGACTACCCATTCAGCCAAAATCACATTCATAATTCAGTAGTGTTAGTTATAATAACTATAATGCGTTACTATCAACTATTCATTTCAATACTTTTACAATTAACCTAATTAATAATGCTACATACATTAAGCATCAGCTGTCATTCTCAACCCACATCATTGGCACAAAATCATATCTGGAACATATAATTCATTCTGAAATTATTTTTTGAATGAAATGTGAGTCATGGAATGAATAATAGTATAATTGCTAGGACATTTATGAAGCTTTGTATTTAGTGGACTTTATATAAATACTTTACATATACTAAGTAATTTATCTTTATAAGAATGCTAAGAGGTGGTTCCATTATTACCTATAATAACAGTTGATGAAACAGAGGCACGTCAACTCAAAGGACTCCACTCAAGTCCACATAGCTCTTAAGAGTGATATCAGGATACAAACCTAAACTTCCTGGCTATAGAGTCCCTGTTTTTAAGTACTTTAGTACATAGAATGAAACAACAAACTGAAATTTCTGTAACTAATAACAATAGTAGGCCTCCAGAAAATGGCTTATGAAGTAGTAAAGACATTATATTGCCAATGGTGGAAAAGAGTGAAGAAAAGGAATCTAAGTAAGAAGAGTACGGTATTAGAAAATTAGATGCCACTGCTTTTGGAAAATCATTCAAATGTTTGATACATGTAAAATTTGCAGTCTTTGAGCCTGAGTGATCAGTATCAAAGACATCAGAATAAGTAGAATAATAATAATAATTATTATTAGAAGGAGGAGGTCGAGAGTGCAGTAAAGTTGATTGTAAATGTAAATGGATGAGATGTGATTCTACAGTGATTCTGAGGTTCCATTACATTTTCAAGGAGCAAATACTTGAACCCTGTTAGATACTGTATGGTAAATTGTGGAGCTATGAGAAAAGATATATTTGAAGGTACAGCAATACATAAGATTTAAAAAGAAATATGAAACTCCCACTACTACTTGAGATGTAGAAGTCAATAAAGAACATTTCATCAAACCTGAAAATTTTTAAAAATCAATAATCTTAAAAACCATAAACTTTCATGAGCCTACCAGAAAGATGAGATTGGAAACATCTAACAAATCGAATACCAAAGAGGGACAAGCCCATCAAAGAGGAAATGGGACAAATGAAATGTTTCACTTTGACAGAGGGTGGGAAATTGATGTGACCAATATACATGCAGATAGGGAGAATCTAAAAAAATTTACAGAATTGTTAAAGCTAAGTGTGTGTTACAGTGCCAACCAAGAAAGCAATGAGCTCTAAAATCAAGGGGTTTGTATTCACACATTATCTTCTCTGCAGGTCTCTACCAAGTGTTTATAAGAAAGATGGGCAGGCTGAGAGAACCTCAGACAAGGTCACTGTGTACCCACAAAATACCAAATATCCTCCTAATCCTTTCTTATTAAATGAGGAACTGCTATTACCTTATAAATTAGAGCTTATTCTTACCTTAGTCTGCCTAACAATAAAAAATTTTATTGAGATACTCAGTCATGGAATTGTGCCCACTTTCTGAGCACAGCAACTTGGATAGAAAAACTTGGCTTCTTCATACCCTCTCTCTAATTATCCAATCACAGCCTAAATCCTTCAATAGGCTCTTTTTTAAACTTCCTTACTTAGAAACTGCATATTTTCCAATGGCATGTCTTTTTCCTCACAGCAATGTGAAACAAAGCCAGGTTGTTCAAATGTTTCTGATGTTTCTGGTGGTCTATGAATAAAGAGCATTGAAAATTACTGGGTTAAAATATCCAGCACAAAGGATAGAAAATATGCAAGGATACATGAGGACTTGTATCACAGGGATGGACTTTATAAGGTAGTATTCAATGAAATGATAGAAATAGAACTTTTACAAAGTACACACACAACACACACAATATAAGAAATAAAAAAGCTACATCAACAGTATCATTAATAAAGAGGAGTAAAGACACAGTGAACTTGATAATAAGCAATAGGAATTAAACAAACAGAAAAAAAATTTAAAGAAAAAAATAGTTTGGAAAAAGTAACCAAGAGCTGTGGTACAATATCAAACAGTACAGTATACATATAGTTAGAGTACTATAACCAGAATAGAAAGGCAGTGCACAAGAAAAAAATAAAGTGATAATGACCTAAACTTTTCTGAAGATAAGCAAAGACATCCAAACTAATATCCATGAATGTAAAAGGACCTCTGGAAGGATAAATACAAATATTAAAGCAAATTTACAATAAAATACATGTGGACTTTTTGGTTAGATGCTTTGAATAAGAAAGATAAGTAGAAAATTATGAAGGCAGACAGAGAATAAATACTACATACAGATGAAAAGCCATAAGAATTACACCAAATGTCATAAAAAAATGATTCAAATGACAACAAAAAATGAAAAAACATGTTTAAAAAGCTGAAAGATTATAACTGCATTTGGAGTATTCAATACTCAATAAATATCTTTCAAATACAAAGAAAAAACATTTTCAGGAAAATTAACACACACACATAGAATAATTTATAGCCTGCAGACGTGCGTTTAAAAAAGTTTTCCAGGCAGAAAGAGAATGATAACTGAGGGAAACTTGGGTCTGCCCAAAGAAATAATAATGCAAAATAATAATGTAAAATGGAAGGTAAAGATACAAAATATTGAATTTTTATATTTTTAATTGCTATCAAAATTATTGACTAAAGGTAAAATTTTTTCATACATTGCAAAGCTTGGGTTAGTTATAAAAATATAAATTATTACAAAAATAATGCAAGACTGAAAAAGATAAATTGATCTCTACTACTTGAAGGCAAATGATCCCTAGATCAATCACTGTGAACAAAAATTTGACAAAATAGCCAAATAAGGAAAAAGAAGGGACATTTGCTGCTAAATTTCATCATGTAAAGTCCAATTCCTTAAAGCTGTTCACACTTGAAAAATGAGTGATCTGAATAGCCCAATATCTACTCATGAAATTGATTTTTTCCTTTAGAATCTTCCACCTGACAAAAATGTGGGAATAACTTTCACAATATGAAAATGTCACTTTTTCCTCAGACTGAAATGTGGACAGCAAACTGTGTGAAACCTCTTCAACCATGCAGAAAAGGACAACATCTTGAGAGACAGTAGAGCAGCAACAGAAGAACCCTGGGTCTCAGGATTATTTCATGGAAAAGAGACACCCACAAACCCTGGTCCGCAAAAATCTGCACTTTTACATCCTAGATGATACTTTCCCTTTGTTAAGCCGCACTCTTTCTGAATCCCTTTCTTATACACAAATATTGCCTTTACTTGACTAATACATTCCTCTCTGCAGCTCAATCAAATCATCTGATCAATCTTTCCTTCCTTCTATCTTTCTTTCTGTAAATAGGACTATACATGAGTGTTTGACAAAATATTGTTGGTATTGCCAAAGTCAAACTGTCTTCTCTTAGCAACTCTAGAGAATGTTTCAATTACCCCTGTTGTTTTTGTTTATTTTTTAAATTAAAATAAAGTGATTATATATTTTTTCTAATAAGACTAGTATAGTTATTTTTAGACAAATAGGCATATCATAGTGTGGTGATGAAGTATATGAGATCTAAATTCAGACTGTGTTCAAATGTGTGCTTATCCTTGCAGCACTTGACTGACAATGAACAAGTTCTGTAGTCTCTCTGTGCCTCAGTTTCATCATCTGTAAAAGTCATCCTGTCAAATACATTTTTGAGGCAATGTTCTAGATGCTGGAGATGCAACATTGAACAAAATAGATAAAAAACTTTGCTCATAGAGCTTTCAATTGGAGGAAACAGAGAAGAACAAAAGGCATAAGCAAAATACAGAGACTGGGAGATAGAGAGATTCACTATGGAAAATAAATACAGTGAGGATAAGGGATGAGGGCAGGTGCAATTTTGAATAGGGTGGAAAGGCATGGTCTTATGAGGAAGAGAATGAGAGAAGATCCATGCAGTTATCTGGGCATAGGGAATTTCAGGAAAATGAAAGAAGCCCAAGGAAAATCAGGACTATTGGGCATAGGGAAGTGTGAGGAGGTCAGTATGGGTGCTCCAAAGTGAGCTTGACAGACTCAGTGATAAAGGATGAGTTGTTAGGACTAAGGAGGAGAGGCAAGATCATCATGGCTATGGAGGCCCATGTAAAAATGTTAATTTTATTCTTAATATGATTGGAAGTCTCATAAGTTTTTTTGAAGAAAAGTAACATGGTCCAACTGACTTTTTAAATTAATATCACTTAGGCTCCTACATTAAGATTAGGTTCAAGGGGAATAAGACAGAAAACAGGGAAAAATCTAGTACCCTTCATGAATAATTTAAAGACTGAGATGATGATTCTTTAGGCAGGGTGATGGCAGAGGAGATGTAGAGAATTATTCACAATCAAAATATATTCTGTATATAGAATGAATATGATATGCTGGTAGACTGGATATGAGGTATTTGACAATGTCGGGATAATTTTTAATTATTTCCCTCAACAAGTAGAATGGTTCTACATTAATTGAGAATAAATTTTAAATATTGCAAGTAGCTATCTGAGAGTTATCTTGTGAAGATAAACCTGGTTAATTATAGACCTCAAACCCTTTGAAAATGGTTTGGCACTCAGATGCTCAGTAAATATTTATTTTTACCATCATTATATAAAACCAATCTTTTGCAAACAAAACTACTGTCATATCCTATTCCAGTCTTTTTTTTTCTTGATCATTATTTAAATAGTTGAAATTTAACAATAAACAGAGTTTGACTTGCACATCTACCAAGAAAACATTCATCTCCGAATTTTGTTTTTAGGGCTCCCTTTTAATTGTATTTATTTATTTATTAATACATATTTTAAAAGATGCTTAGATTACGTAAATGTTACACAAAAATTACAAGGATTCCCATGTTCCCTACCTCCCATACCTCCAATAACATCCCACAAAAACATCTTTCATTAGTGTGGTACATCACCTGCAATGGATATACACATCCTGGGGCTTTGCCATTAATCATGGACCATAGTTCACATGGTAGACCACACTCTTTCCCACACAGTTCTGCATGTTATATGCTGATGTAAAATGGCCAATATCTGTCATTGTAATGTCACTCAGGATAATTACCAAGTCCTGAAAAAGCCCCTGTATTACAACTGCTTTTGTCTTCCCTACCTCAAAAGTGTCCAGTGGCCACTGGCTCCAACTCACTGTTGTAATTTCTTCCATTACTTGAATCACAATATGTCTACAACAGAATACCAGTGAGTCCACTCTAGTCCATAGCTCTTCCCCCAGTCCTGAGGAGTTTGGGATGCTGATGTCCACTCTACCTCCAAGTGAGAGGGGGCTTATATCCCATGGAGAAGATGGGTGGGACTATCCTGCCTGCAGTTGCGGACTCTCTCCACGCCCTGGATGGCCATTGTCCATCATCATCTCCTTGGCAGGTTACTTGGGTGAGTCAATTGAACTGTAGAATAGGAGTTGCAGCTCCACCAAGATTCGAGGCACAGCTGGCATATGGGCAGGCCAGTGGCTCCAGTCTCTGGAAGTACACCTAGAAACTCCAGCATCACATACAA
The DNA here is from genome assembly GCA_029593785.1 of Cabassous unicinctus. NCBI lineage: Eukaryota > Metazoa > Chordata > Mammalia > Cingulata > Chlamyphoridae > Cabassous > Cabassous unicinctus. The sequence continues at coordinate 10,374 of JAQZBX010013427.1, read as the reverse complement.
GTTTGAATAGAAGGGACTGATGGATCATGTGCATGGAGGACTTATTTGAGTTCAACTCTGTCACTCTCAGGAGCACAGATTCCAGAGTATAACCCACTGATAAGGCATCAATTTCTGGAGCTATGCCCCCTTATATAGGACTTGGGCATCTCCAGAGCCCTCAGGAGCACCTCTGTGTGGGGTGATATCCACTTTGGTGTTCTATGAGATCCTACTGAGGTGTGCATAAGCGTTACCTCCGGGATGACCTCCCGACTCTCTTTGAAGTCTCTTAGCCATATGAACTCTTTTGTCTTTACCTTTTCTCCCTTTTATTCAAGGTCTTTTTACAGTCGTATTGCCAGTTGGCACTTGTTGTTAATCCCTAGCTGGCAGGGAGGCTCATCCCTGGGAGTCATGTCCCATGCTGGGGGGAAGGTAATGCATTCATATGCTGAGTTTGGCTTAGAGGAGGCCACATTTGAGCAACAAGGAGGCTCTCAGGTGGCAAAACTTAGGCACCCTGTAACATAGGCTAAGTTTCAATTAGAAGAGCAAAGACTCATAAGGCTAGTCATCAATAACAAGAACACATTAGTGGACCACCCTCTTTTTCCAGACACTGCCCCTGCACTCAGGGGACTGTTGCTGCTACCTTGGAGAATGTGGCAGAGCTCTCCACACTGGGAATTCAGTATTCCCTCATTTATTGAGCGATTGTCCACCCACAGTAACCATGACCCACCCCTTGACATTTGGACAATTTTATATATCTTTCATGTATATTCAGATGAACTTCCTCCCATGAATCCCCCATCCCAGACACACCCCACCAGTGATCCTCTGCAGCCCCCGTTGTAACCCTTCTGTGATCTAAACCTTCCTTGAAGATGAAGCCCATATAATAACCAAATACAATTAATAGGAAAATGAAATAATAATGATGAGCTTAAATGCAAGAGATAAAATACATGGAAACTCAGAAAAAAAAAAACTAAATGTAAAATATATTTGAAGGATTGGGACATTCAAAAAATGGGAAAAAATTTTTTTAAATATATTTTTTTCCTTTTATCACTGCATTATCCGGTGTCCAGTCTGTACCGTGGCACCTTCCCCCAGTCACTCCCCAGTGTCTCCCAGATTTTCATTTAATTTTCAAAGAAGTTTTAGGTCACAGCAAAGTCACACACAGCATACTAGAGACCCTCATATACCCAGCCTCCTCAGTCTTTCCTCACCCCATATTAAAACCTTTTTGTATGTTGGTGGTAGCATTGTTATAACTGTTATACAGATAGTGAAACATAACTACTAAACATTGTCAATGGTTTACAGTATAGTTTACAATTTAGACGGTACAGTTTAATAATTTTTGATGATATTTACCATGTCCTGTGTCCATTACTGTAAGATAATGAAAATCATTTCCCCTGACCTCAAAATACCCCATTTGATCTTTTCTGTTCCTTCCTCTCTGTCCCCCTGGGGCACATGACACCACCCTGTCTTGACTCATTGGATGACAAGATTCATAGGTACATGCAACAAGAAGTCTCAACACGCTGATTATCCTCCCCTGTTAGGATCCACCCTTGCTCCTTTAGAGACACCCACCTGTCTGTTTCTGGGTGAATTGGTCCTCCCAAAGATGGGGGTCCATCTCCTTCCCACTCACCTTGTGGGTCTTCACTCCCCGACACAACACACTGTGGTAGGATGAATACACACACACTCCCCAGAAGCCTACTCTAGATGTGCCCTATCTTGAATGCCCCCCCAACCTACACCCTAACCCAGTGACTCTACCTTGTCATATTGTCATAAAAGCATTCCCACTCTTGCACTATCAACCTCATACCCACAAATCCCATGTTTGCCTAGTCCCTGCCCCATCTCTCCATCCAGTATCCTGGGTGTTCTAAACCGCCCTTCCTAATCTACCCACCTGTCAACCATGCATCACCAAACCCAGTAATATCACTACACACCTGTCCTATCCTTCAATATGCAACTATACTCTATCACTTTACCATAGATTATGGCCGTATGGGTGATGACTCACAACCTTCTCTTCTCTTTCTCTCCCTTGTTAACCTATTTTTCAAACAATGGTTCTCAGAGACTGTTCTGTTTCCTCAATTTAAATCAGTGAGGTCATATACTCTTTATCCTTCATTGCCTGCCTTGCTTCACTCAACATAAGGTCTTCAAGATTCATCCATGTTATTCCATGTGTTAGCACTTTATTCCTTCTTACGTCTGAGTAATATTCCATTGTATGTATGTACCACATTTTGTTTATCCATTCATCTGTTGATGGGCACCTTCTCCAAAATTTAAATGGCAAAGTAATTATGAAACCTTATAGTGATGTAAAAAGAAAACTGTGAAAGACTAATAGAAAATATACATATATATATATATATATGCAATAGAATATAAACATACTCATACATAAGTATTCATCTAGACCTTGAAAAAGGTATCAAAACTGGTTAGGCTCTTTCTATCTTCTATTATTTTTAAAATAATTTCCATTTATTTTCAATGTTCACGTAGACTTTTATTTATAACTGAGTTCTATCAAAATATATTATTTTGCTATAGGACCAAAGTTTTTAAGTGCTGTTTCCCTTTGTAGATGTTTATCAATAATATAATTAAAAGTAGTTATGAAATGCTAGTGAATATTTTCATAGCAAAACAAACTATATATTCAAAATTATGCAAGACTGTAATTATTTCAATGAAATGGTTATGATTTATCAGCACTGCATTAAATTTTTCACATTCATCATCTAATTTAATCTTTACATTAACTCTATGGATCTAAAATTATTATTGTTCTTCAAAAGTTAAGGAAATTGAGACAGAACCTTTCAGTGGCTTACAAAGGTTAAGCTTGCTAACAAGCTCGCAGATCTAGAATCTAAATGTCCAGTCCAAAGGAAGCATACTTTTCCACTGTGCAATATTTCTCTCTACAGTATAGTTGGAATGACAACTGAAAGTACTCCCCATAATAAAATTCTCTGAAATTGGTACATATTTTGGGAATTCAATGTCAGAGTTTAAAACATGGCACCATATTTTTTTTCATATTAGTTGCCTTTAAAATCATATTTATTTAGACTAGAGATATGACATAATTACTATGCCAATTTCTGAAAACAGATTCCTGGAAATATTCCAGATTATGTGCAGTGAAATAAAGGATGGCTCAAAAGAAATATATATTAATTAATGAGTGTCATTATTTTTAGAGAGACACCAAATAATTACCTAATAGGAAAGAAAGAAAAGATGCCCTTGAATGTTCAGCATCACTGTTATTTCAATTGACTGGATCCCTCTCTCTTCTGCATGACTCTAATGAAGGCATTTTTCACTTCTTTGTTCCTAAGGCTATAAATGAGTGGATTTAGCATGGCGATTACCATAGTTTAAAAGAGAGAGGCCAGTTGATCCTTTCCGAAGAAGCAGGAATTACTTGGTTTTAAATAAGTAAAAATTATACTGCCAAATGGATAGTGACTACTAGGACATGAGAGGCAAAAGTATAGAAAGCTTTGTGTTTTCCTGAAGTGGAATCAATTTTCAGGATAGTAGACAGAATGGACCCATAGATACATAGATTGTGATAAGAGAAACAATTATAGTGGAACCAGCAAGAAAGAATATTATGATTTCAATGGCATGAGTGTCAGTTCAAGACAGGGCTAAAATCGGGGCTGTGTCACAGAAAAAGCGATGGATTACATTGGAGTTTCAGAAATGCAAACTGCTCATGCAAAATACAATGACCAAAGAGTCTGTAAAACCAATCACATAAGACCCATTGTTGCGTGCACCACAGAGACTCCTGGACTTAACAACTTGGTAGTGAAGAGGATTGTAGATAGCTACACAGTGGTCATAGGACATTGAAGAGAAGAGGGAAGACTCAGTGCCACCCAAGAAGACAAATAATACAACTGGTTGAAGCAGTCCGTGAATGAAATATCCTTGGTAGAAATCAGTAAGTTCTCTAAGGTTTTAGGTGTGATGACTGTCGAGTAACTGAGGTCAAGGAATGACATATGACTGATGAAAATATACATGTGTGTGTGAAGCTGGACATGCAGGTGAATTATCAGAGTCATCCCTGCATTTCCCAGCACAGTAACCAAGTATATCAGGAGAAACAACACAAAAAGGATCTTCCCAGAAGGATGAAGTCAGGCACATTTGTGTTATTCCTACTTCCCATTGCATCCAAATATTGCAAAGTGTTGAGAAATCAAAGGTGGCACTTGGCATGAATAACTTCAAAATATTTTTTTTATATGAGTGATCCTGCTTTTTAAAAAATTAGTTTCATTCTCCTAGAAATTTATAATAGAGTGGTTTTAATTATAAGGCTGAAAAAATCTAATGTTTACTGATAAATATAAATAAGGTATAAAACATCATTTAGATATTGTATAATATCTCATATATATAGAATAATTTGAATGAAACTGGACTGTTATAAATGTTTACATTTATTCACACATGTATGCAGATAAAATATTATTTTGTAGATATCACTATTGTACTCATTTTTTAGATGAGAAAAAGTTCACAGAAATTTAAGTAATTTACCCATAGTCAGAACAAGTAAGGGTTGACTCTATGATTCTGCAAGGATGGCTAAATCCAGAGAGTATGCAAATCAGTTTATTCCAATTTACAATTAATTTCAGGAAAAAAGTGAGAGATATATAATACATAATGAAAGCTTTAGTGTATAATTTACTGTTCTTTTATATCTAATGTTATTTAATAGCAATGACAGATAAGAAATTAAACCCAAGGATCATTTAATGGTTGAATTAATATTACAGACAACAAATTCATAATATTTTTCAGAAGATAAGGTATTTTTAAATTTGTTTCTTTAAAATCAAAATTTTTCCAAAAATTATGTTTCAAATACATGTACATTTCTGTTACATTCTGATTCCACAAAATGTATATTGGCATTTCCACAAATCTTGACATTACTTAAGTAAGGCTGAATGATATGTATATGAATATGGATATTCTTCTCATAATATCCTCATTTTACTTTATCAAAACCAAAATCTTCTAACTTTGAGAATAATACTTACCATTTCCTAAAGGTGAAAATTTCTTCCAGCATTATTTGCCTAAAAATTTGTCTAACTCAATATTTTCCCACAAATACAATATATAAAACATTTTAGGAACCAAAAATTTCTACAGTATACTATTTATTTTCTTTGAGATAACTTATTTTTAAATTTTTGTACATGCATTTTGGTTTTATTCTGAGGTAAAATAAAACAAGCAAAAAAATGTTTTTTTTCATATCTTGGTCAAATGGAAAGATTCCCCTGAAATTATGTCTCACAAGTATTCCAAGCAGCTTCTGTGAACACAAACAGAGCACAGTATCCCTTAGCTTTCCCCCTGATAATGCCAGGGTACCTCTTATAGTCATACCAAGATGACTGATATCACACCATTCAGTTGTATGTGGAAGCAATTTCCAAGGAAAATTCCTTGGTATGCTTCCAAAGAACAAATGTATACATGTTATATTTGTACCAAAGAATTTCCTCTCTCTTAGAAGCCACATAATTTTGACCATGATTTTTTGTATTCTTTTGTCATGCTATATTTATAAAACTGGGTAAAAGAGAACATAGTTTTTAGAGAACTTCTTAATTACTCAGTAGCTGAGACCAGATAGATATCTGCCAGTGACAGAATAGCAAAATTTTCAAAATAAAACTTCGTTGTACTTAAAGGGAGTAAACATTGTTCATTACACAAAAATTAGACTACAACAAAATTCAAAGAAAAAGAAAATCATTTGTAACTCTTGTTAATCTTGACAGGTAATTTCTTCAAATTATTTTCCTTTGTGCATACCTACCTTTAAAAATGCATCTTCACAATTTTTATCATGTTATATTTTCAGTAACAACCTGACTTTATCACTAAACATTTATAGTACACCTTGACTAAGTTATATTCCAATCCTGTAAAGCCCATAATTTCATGTATTTTGCATTGGCTGGTGCAACTTTACTATCTTCTCTTTAGGAGTGTGCCCCCAATGATGAATGGGCACTTTTAAGGCATCACTGAAAAATCATGGTGTAGTTTGTTCTTTTAGGTTTGGCGGTTTCAACTAATTCATAAACACAGCATATGCATTGCTGTATTGATACATAAAAGTGTTTTTGTAACTTGTTTTACTTTTTAGTGATTTTTGCTTATATTTTATTAAAATAAACAAGAAAGAAAAGAAGAAAGTAAAAATAATTGATGAGATGAGAAACAATTTATAATTAATGTCCAAGAGCACAATTCTTCTATATATAATCTGGTCAAATGTTTTCTTGTGAATATTGCAGTAATTAATGATATTGAAATGAATTTTCATGTAGATTTATAAGTGACTCTTACAGGAAAATCTTTTTACACTCAAGAATATCAGTAAAGAATTTGTTGGTAGGGAAGAGGAGTTACAAATAATATATTTTATGTTTAATGAACTTTGGAAGTGCAATTCTCCATTCATCAAAAATTTAATGACGCTGTGACATGCTTAACTGGAGAATAAAAAGCCAGCATCAATTTACTTCACAATAGGTGGCCTTGAAGTTTGAATAAAAGGAAAGACTAATGGAGATTTTCTATATCAAAGCCATCCCAATAAGTTTAGCTTACTCCTGCAAAATCATCAAAAGCAAGTTTGTTGTTGTTGTTTTTACCCAGCATTGAAATGCTTTTTTAACAGTCATTGAGTGAAATTTTGAATAATATAAGTAAAAGTCATTCTTTTTGAGGACAGAATAATTTCTAAAAAATAATTTTTGACTTATCGAATTTGCTGAATATTTACTGTTTAGCTTCCAATATATCAACTCTAATAGTAACATAGTTTTGGCAGAAGATCAGGAGTGAGAAACAGAAAGGAAACATGACTTCTTTGTTTTAGATTTCAATATTACTTGCACTTTATCCCTGAAAACTGTTCAGTGCCATCATTTATTTAAAAGTCTATTTTTGCATTTAATTTGGAAAAAATTTTGATTTTTGTGGTTTAAATCTCTTTTCAGGATTCTGATATCTTTCTTAAAAATTGATTATATTTTTAATGTATACTGCCGTATACATTTCTGGAATAAAGTAGTCTGGTTTTACTAATAGTACAACATTAACACCACAGTTTAGTATTTTTATGTTTGTCTTCGCATGTTATATATTTGTACACAGTTTTACTTTTCACTTGTTTCTTCAAGACATATAACTGGGTCTTCCTTTTAAACTGATTCAATTACTCTACCTTTTAGTGGAAATGTTGTTGATTACATTTAAAATAACTATTGTTGTGTTATTTTCAATTTACATCATTCATTTTTGTAATTTTGATATTTCTCTCTTGGCTTCTACTGGGCTAATAAAATATTTAATACTAAATTTTATTTTCTCAATTGCTTTTTAAAACCATGCTTCATTTTATTATATTGCTAGTGATTTCCCTTGGGATAAAATTTGCAACCTCAAATTATTTTAGTGAATGTAAAATTATTATTGTAGTTCTTGTTATCCATGGCAGCATAGACACTCCACGGTTCCATTTGCCAACAGGATCTTTGAAAAACAAGCACAACATGGCAAAGCCATCTTCATCAAAACTCCAGAAAGCAGTTAAAGGATAGCAATAACAGGGAAAATATGGGATTCAGTTGGGGGTCTTTGATTTAGTAGTTCCATGAAGTGTGACCCAGTGTGGGTCTTGGCCCTCTGGCTGGGGTCTTTTATAAATGTGAGAAACATGCAGAAAGAAACAGTGAAGGAGAGATGCCATTTTTACCCTGCCATGTGAGAGAGGACTCCAATATCACCATCCACAGAAAGAAAGAAAAAACCTGAGAGGCTGAGAGAAAGGCTGGAGGCAAGAATCATTGGAACAGCCCTAAGATGAAGAGATGAGTCCTTGGGAGAGATAAGCCATATGCTTGATCAATCTTTCAGATTGCCTCTGGTTGGATAGCAAGTAAGACACTTGTGCTTGCTTCCTTCACAACTGAGCCAAGAACCCACAGTAAGAGTATAGACTTGCCCTTAAAAGTGCCTGAGAAGAGGTTGGGGAGAGGCCAGCTTCTCCTACAATTTTCAAGTTGCATTTTCTTTATTCAGCTGAGCTGGGAAGAAAGTGAGCCTGGAGAAGCAGGCACAGACTTCCTGCCATTTTTCTTTGCCATGTGGCAGGAGTTTAGGATCAGTGGAGCAGTCACTCTTTGGTGAAACAGCATCTCTAATAATGCCTTGAATTGGACATTTTTACAACCTTAGAACTCAAGGTTCTGAACCCTAATAAATTCTCATTATAAAACTCAAACCATTTCTGGCATGTTTCCATTGGCAGCCTTTAGCAAACTAAAATAGTAATTTATACCAGTGATTTGTATATACAAATGTGGTTAAAATAGAAAATTTAGGTTGTATATATGTGTTTAATTTCCTTGGCTACTCAAGAAAATACTATGAAATGGAACAGCTTAAACAATGGGAGTTTATTTGCTCATAGTTTTCAAACTGGGAAAAATTTCAAATTGAGGTGTGATTGATGTGATGTTTTATCCCTTAAGACCGTGGCATTCTGGGGCTGGCTGTTGGTGAGAATTGGTCCTTGTGTCCTCTATCACATGGTGTATTAGTCAGCCAAAGGATTGCTGATGCAAAATACCAGAAATTGGTTGGTTTTCATAAAGAGTATTTATTTGAGGTAGAAGCTAACAGCTACCAGGCCACAAAGCATAAGTTACTTCGCTCACCAAATCCATTGCTATGTATTAGAGCAAGATGGTTGCAGAAGTCTGTGAGGGTTCAGGCTTCCTGGGTTCCTCTCTTCCCAGAGCTTGCTTGTCTCTGGGCTCAGCTCCTCTGCTATCTCCACAAGGTCAGCTGTAGACTATCAGGCAAACAGCTTGTTTCTCTTCCCAGGGCCTTCTCTCTTTCCTCACGACCAAGCTCCTCTGTGTGTTCACTTCCTGGGGCTCCAGCATTAAAACTCAGGATCAGACCTCCAATATCAAAACTCCAACTCAAAAAGTCCAACGCTGTCTTTTGCCATGTCTTTTATCTTTGACTCACCACCCACCCAGGGGTGGGGCTCAACACCCTATGGATGTGGCCCAATCAAAGCCCTAATCATAACTTAATCATGCCGATATGAATAGATCAGTTTACAAGCATAATCCAATATCCATTTTTGGAATTCATAACTATATCAAACTGCCAAACTGCTACACATGGCAATGCATATGGTCGCCTCTGCTGGTCTCTTCATTCTCATCCAGGTTCATTTGACCTTTGGTTTCTTGCTTTGAGTGGCTTTCTCTCTATCTGTAAGAATTTCATTCACTTATAAAGGACCACAGTAATAGGATTATGACCCATCCTGATTGAGCTGGGCCACAATGTGAGAAAGTGTGGGAGAGGGAGGGACAGGGGCATAAGAACTTCCCTTACATTTTTTATGTAACATTTATGTAAACTAAAGCATCTTTAAAAATAAAAAAAATAATTGAATCTCCTACTTACAATGGATTTACACCCACAGGAATAGATAAAATTTAAGACATTTTTTCTTCGGTACATACAGCTCCAAACCACCACAAACCACTCTTTGGACCCCAGAAAGACATGCATTTTCTACATGTGAAAAATATTTATCATAACATTCCAAAAGACTAGTCATTTCAGAAACAATGCTAATTACAAATTCACATCAAAATAGTCTATGGATGTGGTTTGTCCTGAGGCATAATCCCCCTTATATACATGTGAAACCTAGAGAAGAAGTTATGGTCTTCCTATTTACAATGAATGCAGAGACATAGAAAAACATTTCCTTTCCAATAGTGAGAAATTTTAAGGAAAACAGGGGTTATGGTCCCTAAATAATTCTGAAAACCAGTACGGCTAACTCCATTAGATTTCAAGGTCAGAGAGTCATTTATAATTTGATGTGTTCTCCTCAGAGCCTGATGGATTGGCAACACCACCTCTTCCAAGCACTTGCACAGCAGCACTGTTTATGCTGACACAAAAAGTACAGCTACCTCCAGCATACATTCTGATGCTCTGTTAATCACTCTCCCAAAGGACTATTGGAATGGGGTAATTTCCAGAAAAGAGCACAAAATAGATATTTGTGTGAAGAGAAAGTTTTATGAACAAGTTGCAATGTAAGTCTAACTTCACCTATATTTAAGTCATCTGAAGTGTTTTAAAATAAATAATTTTCACAAAGATAATGCTTTATGTTTAGGAAAATCTTGAGACTGAAATGTGATTTCTCCTCCTATTTAATTACTGTGACTATTG